>CAUYLG010045680.1:0-52345 GCA_963573385.1 Cacajao melanocephalus | reverse complement strand
GGATTGGCTCAGCTTTGGCGGGCTAAGGCTGGGCCATGATTGGTTGCTCAGTGTTACCAGGCAGACTGAGGTCTATAGGCGGTCTCCCGGATGTGGAGATCAAGAGGGAGGGGAGAGGTAGGGGTTTTTCTACCAAACAGTATATTTAACTTTAATTGCCTTTATTCTTTTCCTTTTTTTTTTTTTTTTTTGAGATGGAGTCTTGTTCTGTTACCCAGGCTGGAATGCAGCCGCACTATCGCGGGTCACTGCAACCTCCACCTCCCAGGTTCAAGTAATTCTCCTGCCTCAGCCTCCCAGGTATCTGGGATTACAGGTACACACCACAATGCCCAGCTAATTTTTGTATTTTTAGTAGAGGTGGGGTTTCACCACGTTGTCCAGACTGGTCTCGAACTCCTGACCTCAAATGATCCACCCACCTTGCCTCCCAAAGTGCTGGGATTATAGGCTTGAGCCACTGTGCCTGGCCTTAATTCCTTCTTAACTCCTGAAGTTCTCTTTACCAACTTCCCACAAAGGCAAAAATCTTCAACACATCTCCAAAGAAGACCGAAACCATTAATGGGAACCTCCCACTCTTTTCTCCCTCTTTCTTTTAGAACAAGATTCCTAACCCCTTTATTTACATGCCCCGACTCCTCATTGTTCAAAAGTACAAACTTCCCTTTCTCAGCAAGACAGCTTGCTTTCCTCCAAATCCTTTCGAAGGACCAGATGCTTTTAAGCTTGTACCTACTTCTCTTTCTAATTCCAATGAGTCTAAGTGCAACAACTACCTTTTCTATTATGCTTTTGTTCTTATTCTCTGGTTAAGCTCTGCTCTTAGCTAAGTTAAGGCCTTCTTAACACTTCTCTTACCAGCCCCAAACCTTGGGTCATCTTTGAAACCCTATTCTCTCTGGTGTTTACATCCTCTGAGGTCAAGTCCAGTCTTAGCCAACATGACTCTCTAATTCATGCACATTCTCAATGAGAGTGATATCCCCCAATAAGAGGGTGAAAATTGGTTCAAGGTGAAATAAAAAGTCTAGTTCTTCTTATGTATAAAGCAGAGATATCCATACTGTACATAAACAGATATACAGTATAATCTGTGGTATTAACATTTGTCGGGAGTGCGAATTACTAGGGGAAAAAAGTCTAAGAAGTCTCCCCAGGAGGGTGATAATAAAAAAAGGTTAGTAAAAACTGCTGAACTCCATCTGTGATCTTGTTTTTCAACTAGATGTTTTGTTGATATTGTAAAGTTCTGCTTGCTGGCCTTGTCATCACCATCCCAATCTTTTTTTTTTTTGAGACAGAGTCTTGCTCTGTTGCCCAGGCTAGAGTGCAGTGGCATGATTTGGGCTCACTGCAATCTCTGTCTCCCAGGTTCAAGTGATTCTCCTGCCTTAGCCTCCCAAGTAGCTGGGATATAGGTGTGTGCCACCACACCTAATTTTTGTATTTTCAATAGAGACAGGGATTCACCATGTTGGCCAGGCTGGTCTCAAACTCCTGACCTCAAGTGATCTGCCTGCTTCATCCTCCCAAAGTGCTGGGATTACAGGCGTGAGCCACTCCACCCAGCCTCATCCCCATCTCATTCTTAAACTTATGGTCCACATCGTCTACATTTAAATTAAGCTAAACACAATCTTTGAAAAGCAAACTTCCTGAAGGCCTGGTGAATTACCTGAGTCCTCTAATTACCTGATAGATGATCCTGCTTTTTACCAAAACCATCAACAAAGTCTGTCAAAAAACTCTGTCTAAGCCATTCTAAAGTAACAAAACAGTTTAATGCTCTTGATGCTGTCTTCTCTCCACCATTAAATTATGGTGAAAGCTAATCTTTGCCAATGATTTTCCTAAATTAACCATAATTAATTCCCAAAACAACAGCACAACAACTAGAATCTGCTCTCTCTTAACAGTTCTCACTACATTTAACAGTTTAAAAACCTATTTTCTGAAGGAAAGGATGCTATAATCTAAATGTTGAAAGTGGCAAACTGTTGCTAAATGATCTCTTGAAACCAAGAGAATTGGTTATCTTCTAGGAGTCCTAGAGAAAAGCAATCTTAAGGGCTCAGATGGTTAGAAGTCCTTAGTTTGTGATTTTTTGGAAACTTATCTTCTGCTGGAATGTAGAAGAAGGTAATTATTAAAATAGTTTATAAATATAAAAGTGCTCCAAAATAAATGGCAAGGTGCTATTAAACCAAATGAAGGAACTCATCAGTATCTCTACTATCTGAAAACCAGAAAAGTGAACTGTTAAAGCTCTACTGCTTTGGAAGGCACGTGGTTGGAGAGTGCTGAAAAGTCATTAATACAGTAAAATATTTAAAATTACGGATTTCAATAACAGCGAGAGATAGGGGTGGGTCCCTGGTGAAACCCCACCTTCAAGCCAAAAACAGCCTGAGGGCTGAAAGATCAGACTGCTGGTCCCAGATGAAACCCCCAACCTAGAGTGAGAACTTCTATTCCTGTTTGTCCATCCTTTCCCATTGATTCTTTCTAAATAATGCCTTTTAGCCAATCGAATGTTGCCTTTTCTAGTACTACCTATGGCCTGCCCTTCCCCTATTCTGAGCCCTTAAGAAGCCGCAGGACTCAGCCACATAGAGGGGACTTTCCCACCTTTGGGTAGGGGAACCACCCCCACGTCCCCTCTCCGCTGAAAGCTATTTCATCACTCAATAAAACTCCCCGTCTTGCTCACTCTTTGATTGTCAGTGCATCCTCATTCTTCTTGGGCACAGGACAAGAACTCAGGAACCAGTAAGTGAGCCAGACTCGGCCCAAGTGGGCTGAATGGGAGGGCTGTCTCCTGCAGCAGGTAGCATGGTTGAGGGAGGCCCAAGAGAGGTGTCGCCAGTCAGAGGTCCCTGGCTTGCAAAATGACTGAGAAGAAAATCCTGCACCATCAGTACTATCACTGCTTCAGTTTATTCAAACAATTCCGCCTGACCAGACACCATAATTCAGTGCTAAGCCCTTTCAGCAGTTAAATTCTTTAAAAATTTCTGTCCCCAAGGGAACATTCAAATTCTTTAGCGAAGAATATTACCATAATTACCACAGTTCAATCTCTTGGACTTGCTTTGGTTTCCATTTTTGCCAGTGAGGGGAAAACTGATTTATAATTTTGGTCTCTCAAAACAAACTGAAAGGATTTTCAGAGAAAAATGTAAAATGCAATACAACTTGAGAAAACTTGACTAAAACACCTTAACTCAAGGAGGAATAAACATTAGATCTTTTTTGTAACCATTAAAATTATTTTTTCTGGTAGAGAGGTAATCTCACTATGATGCTCAGGCTGTTCTCAAATTCCAAGCTCAAGCCATCCCCCGCCTCAGCCTCCGGGAGTGCTGGGATTACAGTCATGAGCCACCGTGCCTGGCCTCCCACCTATTCACTGTTGCAAACAACAACAAAAAGAAACAAAAAACCCTCCAAGTATAGAAATCTGTTGTAATTCCTGGTTTGTAATAGGAGTTGTGACTCAGCCCATGCTTTGGCGAGCACACATCCTCCTTTTCCATTGCTCCATGTTGCCTGATTCATCTTCCAATTACAGTATCAGGCAGGAAGCTTTTGGCAGATCTTAATCTTTTTTTTTTTCTATTCGGGTATTTTTTGTTTTTAACTGATAAAATTTTTCTTTCACGTTGGGCGCGGTGGCTCCTGCCTATAATTCCAACACTTTGTGAGGCTGAGGTGGGTGGATCACAAGGTCAGGAGTTCAAGACCAGCCTGACCAACATGGTGAAACCCCATCTCTAGTAAAAATACAAAAATTAGCCAGGCATGGTGGTGCGTGCCTGTAATCCCGGCCACTCAGGAGGCTGAGGCAAGAGAATTGTTTGAACCTGGGAGGCAGAGGTTGCAGTGAGGCGAGATCATGCCACTACACTCTGGCCTGAGGGACAGAGGGAGACTCCATCTCAAAAAAAAAAAAAATTTCACTTTTGAATTTTTACACTTTTCCTGATTATTCTGTTGTCAGGTGAAACCAGAACTGTTTAAAAGACATACACAAATCTAGTACATTGATAACCAGGGATTTTTCTTTTTTGCTATACTATTTACAACCATGAGTGTGCTTTGCTAGGCAATATAACCATTGCAGAAACAAATGTTTGGCAGAATACTGGTTAAGCAAAAACAAAGCAAGAAAAGAGCTACCAGATATATAGACAGGCTTGGTTCCACATTCACTACTGCATTTTCAAGGGCCAAATATTAACTACACATTTTTGTTCAGCCAGAAAGGAGGGATTTTTGTTAGTTTTTTCTTTTTTTGGTTTGTTTTAAATCAGTGCATGAATTTTTCTTTTCTCATTTCAGCAGATGGACAAACAGACTCTATAGCTAGGTGGAATGTTAAAGGTAGGGGGTGATATTGTGAGACTGATAGGCCTATTATCAATTCTCTCCACTGCAGTGTCCATGCAACTTTCCTGAATATAGGGTCTCGTTAAAACACATCTGAGAGCTGCGCTGGATGAGTGCACTCAGGAGACCTGGTGAGGGGCACTAAAAAGCATGATCAGGGCCAGCCTCAACACAGGGAGAAATCATGGATATTTAAAAATATCTTTTTGATTCAGATCCTGGTATGATTGAAGAGCAACACCATGTTGAGAACTGCAGGAAGACAGAGCTCTGGTGCCAGAAGCTCTTCTCAACTCTTTAAAGCTAGCCTTGCTTACCAAGGTGCTCACTAATGTCTCTCATCCCTGCCCAGACATAGCATTAAAAAGTGAACAAAAGACAGATATAGAATTCAAAAAAGAAAAAAGAAAGCAGAGGGACAGAAATTGAGAGAGGAGGAAAGAGAAAATCAAAGTCAACAGTCAAAAAGGATGACGGGAAAGAATGTTTAGATTTCAAAATTTAAAAGCCCTGAGCTATGAAAAACCTGAAAACTGAGTACTTCTCAAGTGAAAGGCAATCTCTACAGAATATCATTCATTTTTTTTGGAGATTAGGTCTTGCTATGTTGCCCAAGCTGGAGTGCAGTTATTCACAAGTGCAACCAAAGGGTACTGCAGCCTTAAACTCCTACGCTCAGATGATCCTCCTACCTCAGCCTCCCAAGTAGCTGGGACTATATGCACATACCACCACACATGACACAGAATATTCTTAAAGGTATCACCCAGGAAACAGATAAGGTCATTCATAAAACACATAGCTTTTCTTCTTTAGCTTAGTGTTAACAATGAACACAGAGTCCACTACTGACGCAGAAGTTGCAAATCAGTAACACAGTGAACATACTGCAATAGGAAAGGGGGTTTAGTCAGGTGTGTTATATGAGCACTAACTTTTCAAGGTATCATCACCCAGTTATCTGCCATGAAGAATTTCAATTTCAGGATTCAAGTTTCCTTACAGGAAGACACCGTGGATATTTCTAATCACGAACTTTTGAGTGGCAACAGCCCAAACAGGTCAGTGCCTTTAAGCTCCAAACAACAGGCGGCATTATTGTGAATTACCATTAAACTCAAATGCCAAATGATGTGTGTCTCACTCCAAGTTCCAGCATCACAATATAATTGTAGGGTCCAGCCCTACAGGGTCTTGCAAGCTCCTCTCTACTGGTGCAGAGACAAGAAACTGTGGAAATAAAGACACAAGACACCGAGATCAAGAGAGTTTGGGTCCAGGGGTCTACTGCCAACCAAAGCATGGAGTCCGGCAGTGGCCCCGAGTGCCTTGACACTCTGACTTATATTGGGTACAAAGCAGGGGGCAGGGTAGGTAGGGCAAGTCATTGGTGGTCAGTGATAGGGTCAAGTATGTGACTTGGAGATGGGGCCTAGGACTTCAAAGTAGCCGAGGCGAGGGAAGGAGCATAATGCGTCAGCACTTTTTCCATACTTGTTAAGAAAGAACAAAGACATTAATATTTATGTTACTCTTACTGATTCTATCTTCTAAGAAAAGAACCAGGTGCAGAAGCAGAACATGAAAGTAGACATGGAACATGACCACTGAGGCACAGCATCACATAGAGACAATTAAGCCCCCAGATGTCTGGAAGCCGTCAGGCCTACCGCAAGAGCTTCGGGGAGCGGAGTTTTCTCCTAACTTCTCTGAGGAAGGAGACATCTCGGACGTCTCCTTCCATAGCTTGCTAATCAGCGGACGCTTTCCCAGCCCTGGCGCTGCCACATAGCCAAGATGCCCTCCAGCAGCCCTTCCACAGGCGTGACAGAGGGCTTAGAGCATCTTGCCTTAGGGTCGCTTCTTTCACAATGTCACCTTAGGTTCACACTTCACAATCCAAGAAACATTAGCAAAATTAAAAGGTTACACTGAGTATATATATCTAGGTATCTATATCTATGATTACTTATGACTAATTATGTGATTATATTTCTAATTCTTTTCTATTTCATTATTTATATGGAAACAGGCTGAGGCTTTGGACCCCTGCCTCAGCACTTGCGGGGTCTCCCGCCCACATATCATCTGTGTAACTTTCTGTACAACTTTACAATGGAATTGTGTTTCAATGATTTTGATATCAGATGAAACTTTCCAAAAAGTTACACATAATTCAGGTCTATTCTTTTCTACAAGAGTTCTGCTAAATTATAAAACCCCATAATCACGGTGTTCAGTTTTTAAAAAATTAAACACACAGGAATCCCATCAATGTTAATCAAAATCAGAACTTCAGAATGCCGTGGCATTTATGTGACCAATCTGAGTTTCAGATACAATACCAGCTGTTGATTCCATGAACCATTTTTTTTTTTGAGACGGAGTCTCACTCTGTTGCCCATGCTGGAGTGCAGTGGCACGATCTTGGCTCACTGCAAACTCCGTCTCCTGAGTTCAAGCAGTTCTCTGCCTCAGCCTCCTGAGTAGCTGGGATTACAGGCGCCCACTACCACGCCTGGCTAATTTTTGTATTTTTAGTAGAGATGACGTTTCACCATCTTGACCAGGCTGGTCTTGAACTCTTGATCTTGTGATCCACCCACCTCGGCCTCCCAAAGTGCTGAGATTACAGGCGTGAGCCACTGTGCTTGGCTTCCGTGAACTATTTTTGCTAGGCTGAGGCTGTGTGTAAAAAATCGAAAGTCAATGTATGATTCTTTTTTTTTTTTAATTACACAAGGGATACATGTGGAGGGTACAGAGTGATGCCGAACAGATCACAAAGCAAGAGAGACATTAGTTCTCTCCCTCCCCAGTATCTCCTTCGTCTCCCTGGTTTTCTATGTGCAGAGTGAGATTGTCCCTAAGTAACTGCATGATCAGCGTTCTATCTTTATAAGATTCTTCATTCAGTGTATCCAATTCAGCAACTGCTTCATTAAATGCTGTTTTTGCCAGGCTGCAGTCCTTTTCAGGAGAGTTTAGAATTCCACAGTAAAAGACTGAGAAATTAAGTGCCAGACCAAGTCAAATCAGGTGTGTAGGCTGCATTTGTTTCTTACTAATTTCAAATGCTTCCTGGTAAGCCTGCTGGAAGTTCGACACAGTGGTTTGTTTTTGTAGTCTCCAGATACCACTTCAGAAAGATACCTAAAATAATCTCCTTTCATTTTCAAGTAGAACACGTTACTTTCTGGTTGTGTACCACTGGGAATAAGATATTTGTCCAACAGCTCCAGAACGTCATTGCAGATGTCTTGCAGCTCTGCCTCTCTCTACTCACAGTACTCTCTGCCCATCTACTGCTTCTTCTCATTCCTGTTTTCTGCTCAGTGCTGGAGATGACATGCCAGGAAGAGTGGCAGGCGCCTACCACATTCTTGTAGGCAACAGAGAGCAATTTCTCTCTTCATTGGAGAGTTCATGCCTCTGTTCTGTGACTGCCTTCAGGGCTACAGCCATATCATCATAGGCTCAGCCTGCTCAGTGAGCTTGGCTTTCTGTACCAGCTCAATTTCATCCATTGTCACTACTATGGGAGGGCTGCAGGGGACAAAGATGCTTCCGAAGCTCCAAAGAGGTGACTACTTCCTTCTTAAACCCACTCCTCAGGCGGCAGTGGCGGTGCCTACCATGGCTGCAGTGGCAGTGGCGGCAGCTATCCTGGCTCCAGAATCGCGGCAGTGGTGGTGGCAGCTCCTATATTCAGGTATTTTTAAAGTTCAAGCAAAATAAGGCAAAATGCCTTACAGTTTGGTTCTATGTAGTAAAGAATTAACTTTACCCAAAGACAGGCCATGCCTTAGCCCTTGACTCCTGGAGGTGATTTCTAAGCCCTTGGAACTTCTTGACTAATTAGTGTCCTTTGTTTACATCAGACAGTTTAACAATGTGATTTATGGCGGAGGATTTGGGCCATTGCAGTGATAGGTAACAGCTCAACCTCTGGAGGGGCTGGAAACTAAAGGTCAGCCTCATAGGCAGTCAACGGTGTCTACATGACCACGCCCTGATAAAAACTCTAGACCCCAAAACCTAAACTACAATAAAAATAAAAATTAAAAAAAAAAAAACAAAACAAAACTCTAGACCCAAGGTGCAGGTGAGCTACCTTAGTAGGTAATACTCCACACATAATGATACATATTGTTACTGGGAAAAGTCAACACTGCCTATGACTCCACTGGAGAGGACGACTAGAAGCTTTGCACTCAGAACTTTCTGGACTGTCCATGTGTCTTTCTTTAGCCGCCTATTTTAATCTGTATCTTTTGCCATAGTAAGTCGTAACTGAGTATAACAGCTTTCAGTGAGCTTTTAAAGTCCTTCTAGATAATTACAGAACCTCAGGGTGGCCTTGGGAAACCTTGAACTTGCAATGAGTGTCAGAAGTGAAAGTGGTTTTGTGAACTTCAAACTTTACAGGTCCTTAACTAAAGGGTATTTTCTTACCTAATCAAGAACTTGCCCTTCATGGCAATTTGAAGAATAAGTCAGTCTACTTCAAATGAGACTATGTAAAAAGTCAATACATCTTTCCACACTCACTGAACATGCAGAATAAAATATGTCAGAGAGTGAGCTCCCTTTCACAGACATAAAGTCTTATCTGTTCAGTCATATGGACAGAATTTAGACCAAATAAAAATCTCTAATTTCTTATACTGTAATTACTAAGTCCTTTAAAGAAAAAGTAAAAAGCCAATTTCTACAAGAGTTTGGTTTCGAATTTCATATCCAAAGGATTCATGAAATGACTACTGAAGATTTCATTAAGTCCTCATTTTATAGTAAGGATGCATTAGCAATAGGGATTTTAAAATCTTTCTAAAAGAACCTGTCTTATAACATATATGAAATTTTATGATGGTTCTTGTGAGATGGGAAGGAAAATCCTTTTCCCCTAGATTAGGTACCTAAATGATTCGACGATAGTTAAGCACTCAATCACACGCAACGGTGGTAGTATTCCATTCACTGGTACAGAAGTTATCAGAATTAATGAAAGCTTAAGGGTCTTTTTATAGTTAGTGAATTCTTCATACATAAACACATCAACATACTTTGTTAAAGCTATTGTATCTGGTCTAATGGGTCAAATTATACTGATGCTAAATTTTAAATCACTATTTTTAAAAACAAACATTTATTAAATTCTGGAATTTACATTATGTTTCTCTTTCTAGAATTTATTCAGGCAAATGCTACCATAATACCACCAAATAAGTCCTTGCCAAGCCTCTCCAGCCAAAGCCATTAATATTCAAAATAGGAACCAAGCCGAGGTGGCAGTTGCTTGGCCTATAAAGGCCATAGTTCACCTGAGGAAGCTACGAACACCAAGATTTAGACCTAGTCTTATCTCTGTCACACTAGACTTCACTGTGGAGTGTATCTAAACTTTTAAAAATCTAAGTACTTTGTAAAAAGAATTATAATTAGGATCTGAAATATGAAAGTCAAAAAAGAAAAATCCAGAGTGTTTCAAAGAAGTAAAACTCATCAAAGTTCAAAATTTGATGAACCATGCTACTTTAAGATATTCTTTATGCAAACAAATAAGAAAAAATTTCTACTTTGTGAACACTTACCAAACAAAATGTTTTCCTCAAACATCTTAGGAGAAATTTGAATATTCTCTATACCTGCTATAACAAGAAAAAGAAGCGTTTTCGGCAAACTGCCATGCCCCAAGTCCCCAACACACTGACCTTTACTCAAGCTGAGTCAGATTTCAGAAGTGCCCTTCTACAATTCCAGATTAGCAGCTGAAGAGCTAACAGACTTTGAGTAACAATGTTAAGCAAAACCTCCTTTAAATGTCAGGTAGAATCTGATCTCCAAACTTAATCCTTAGGAAATAAGACATAATTTTCCTACTATTAGGAAACCGACACTCTACACCTCCACGGATCCAAACATTCATTGAATAATTTAGGCAAATACATTCAAAGTACACTAGTATACACTACCTGATTTAAAGCCATTATTTAAACACTTAAGACACCCAGTTTTATTTAGCTCCTAAGAGTATTTACTAACAATCACTACTTCCTGGAACTCAAAAGAAGCTATTTTATATTAGAGAAAGAATCCATAATAAGCCCAAAGTAAACGATAAGATAACTCAACAATTATATTTTTGATCTCACCCTTAATCAGCAAAAGTAAACTACCTGCCCAGCATTTTTGCTCCTGGGTATTACTTGCTCAGGCCCACATAATGGTCCTAGGTCTGGCATCTGTGCTACATAGCAAACTATGGAGCCCAAGCAATCCCAAACAGTAGCTTACTGACCATCTACTTAGAAACTGGACAGAGAACATATGAGGATTATTTTTCTTTCACAATAAAAAACAAAAAACAGGTCTATCTCTGAAGTAGGAAGAACATATAAGACAACTGTATGAGCAAAGGAGTTCTGACCTGTACCATTAAGTGCAAACCCTGCAAATCCATTACATGGCTTACAAAAGGCCTTTTTATTTATGGTATATGAATATATAAGCTTTTTATAGTATATGAATATAGTAGATAAATATGTATAGTATATGAATATGGTATATGAATATGCAGACTCTGTGCAGGCTATGGAGCTTTTCTTCCAAAGAAATTAGGAGGCCTCAATTTATCTTTTAAGCACTATCAGAAAAATATGCTTTACTTGAGCTCTAGAAAGTTTCTATAAACACTCATCAATAAGAAAAAGTTTAAAGAAAGCTGTCAACAGGTTTACACTTCTTGAAAAACACACACCACAAAAAGGTTTAAATTCATTTATATAAAAATTTAAGTTTTCAAAAGTGAAGGTAAGTAGGTATGCGTCTCATTAAAATGAGACACCAAAATAATAACTACTTCAAAAAAGAAACAACGTGACAAAATCATTCAACCATCACAGTCAGTCTTAAAAAATAAAAGATGCTACCTGGTAGGCCTAAGCACAAAGGCCAATCTAAAGGAGAGCTAAAATTCTATTCTTAAAAAAAAAAAATGAATCAGAATCAAAGTAATTCCATCAAAATTATCATTTTGTGAAAAAGACTAATTTAAGAATCTATTATGCTAGAGGTATTCTATATGAATAACGACATAGCCAAATCAATCAGCTTCTCCTACCTTTCATTTACTAATAAAATACATATCAATTGTTAAAGTTAACAACAGCTTTTTAAAAAGCTTTCAAATCTATCATTATTGCTTTGTATTTCTGTGGCAGAAAAGGATCTAACATTTAGCAGACTAAGCTCTCAGCTTTTAAATTTCACTCATGACTCACTGACTGCCCAGGACTGGAAGAAAATGCTACTTACCCAGAAGATGAGGCAGTTATTCCCAAAGGAAGTCTGTAAAAGGTGTGGAGAAGAGGCACCCAAACCTGCACACAATCAAGTGTGCACTAGTAAATCCACATGAGCGGGGTGCCTCAGGTGCCATATCCTGAAAGGAGAGTTTCTGTAGGCCAAACACTTAATCTAGGATGGCCAGAGGGAAGAACAGCACTGGACAAGACAGTCAAGAAAACCTTGTCATGTTTACTAGCTACTATCCTCAAAGGAATATTAACAGGTAAGCTTTCTTATTTTTCTTTACCTTTTCCTTTCTTTATCTGAATATTAACTATGGACTAAAGAACGGAAACTACAGAAACAAATAATTCAGCTGCAGCATTTTCAGGGTTTTATGCTCCCACGTTTTAAAACAAGACTTTAACAAAGATAAAACTGGTCCCTGAATCTGTTAATAGATTCAAACTTACTGTTTCTGATCCTTATTTGATTTTTAGGAACAAAATCTTAAAATGATATTCTTAAAACTCAGAGGTTGAAATATACAGTATTTATGAAGTTTTACCCATAAAAATTCTGTGGCAGGTATTGGCTTTAAGTGGGAACAAATACCTATTCTTCAATTTTATTATTAAACTGCAACTAGTAAAAAGTCACACTGTATATGTGCTAAAGGCCTAAAGCCTAGGATTTAGAGCTATAAATCAACTACAATAATCTATATAGCCTTTTAAAATAAGTCAACCTTCAAAAGAGAACTTTTACACTCTGCTGAGACTGGGGTGAGGAATCACCAAAGCCTTTTAAACTTTCTTTTTTTTTTTTGACATGGGCAGGAGTGGTGATTGTGGCAGAGAAACTTTGTGGGCTCACTTGGTGTCCACCCATACCCGCTATTTTGGGGGGATCTTGTATGTGAAATTAAGATATATATATATATATACACACAGTCAGTTTATGTTTTGCTCCTACAGTAACAGGAAAAAGGATCTTTGTGTTAAGTTTCAATGCATACTACCAGTTAGGTTCTTTATTTTTTTTGCTAAGTAAATCAGTTTGTTCCTTCATTATTCACTGACTACCACCTCCCCGTTCCCCTAGAGTTTTCAAAATACTATATAAGCTGAGGTTGCAGATATCTATACTACTCTGGTAAAAGGACTCTATAGAGATCAAATAAACCTGGAGATTCTGGCATAAGCAAAGTATAGCTCAGAGTACATCCTCCAAGGGACTTCATAAAGGAGCCGGTTAGTCCACTGACTTTCCTCACAAATAAATTCGTAACATGTGGAGGTATCACTGAGTGGCACACCATTCTTTTCTGGGTACCATACTATATACCGACATTCTTGAACATTTGATAAATTTTAAATCTTTCTTAATTCGGATTACACCACAGAATTAAAATATAGGCCGGGCACCATGGCTCATGCCTATAATCCCAGCACTTTGGGAGGCTGAGAGGCAGGTGGATCACCTGCGGTTAGGAGTTTGACCAGCCTGCCTAACATGGTGAAACCCCGTGTCTACTAAAAATACAAAAATTAGCCAGGTGCAGTGGCTCAAGCCTGTAGTCTCAACTACCTGGGAGGCTGAGGCAGGAAAATCACTTGAACCCAGGAGGCAGAGATTGCAGTGAGCCGAGATCACGCCACTGCACTCCAGCCTGTGTGACAGAGCAACACTATCTCAAAAGATAATAATAAAAAATAAATAAATAAAATCTAGAGTGAAACTGCTAAGTTCACTTTTAAGTTACAAGTTATCAAGAAAATATAACAGAAAAATAAACTTCAGGCTGGCGGTGGCTCATGCCTGTAACCCCAGCACTTTGGGAGGCCGAGGTGGGCAGATCATGAGGTCAAGAGATCGAGACCATCCTGACCAACATGGTGAAAGCCCATCTCTATTAAAAATACAAAAATTAGCCAGGCTTGGTGGCACACACCTGTAATCCCAGCTACTCAGGAGGCTGAGGCAGGAGAATCACTTGAACCCGGGAGGCGGGGGTTGCAGTGAGCTGAGATTGTGCCACTGCACTCCAGCCTGGAGACAGAGCAAGACTCCCTCTCAAAAAAAAAAAAAAAAAAAAAGAAAAAGAAAAATAAAAATAAAATAAACGGGAGTTCATAAGAGAGGTATAGGTCAGACATAAATTTAAGAACTAGGGGTACAGAGATGACATTTAAAGCTATGAGAATGGTGGAAATTACCAGGAGAGTGAGGATAAAGAGTGCCAAGGACTAAGCCGAGGTAATAGCAACGTTAAGAAAATGGAAGAACTTGCAGAGGAAACTATGAATACTGATGGGACAGGAAGAAAATCAAATGAGCACAGTGTTTTGGAAAATGAGAGAAAAGTTTATCAAGCAGGGAGTAACCAACTGTGTTACATGCTGCTGATAGGACAAGTAAGATTAGAACAGTAACTTGCTATTGGATATAACCTCAAAAAGATTATTAGTGACCAGGTGCAGTGGCTCATGCCTATAATCCCAGCATTTTGGGAGGCTTAGGTGGGTGGGTCACCTGAGGTCAGGAGTTGGAGACCAGCATGACCAACATGGAGAAATCCCAACGCTACTAAAAACACAAAAAAATCAGCTGAGCATGGTGGTGCATGCCTGCAATCCCAGCTGCTCAGGAGGCTGAGGCAGGAGAATTGCTTGAACCCAGGAGGCAGAGGTTGCGGTGAGCTGAGATTGCGCCATTGCATTCCACCCAGCCTGGGCAACAAGAGCAAAAGTCCATCTCAAACAAACAAAAAGATGATTGGTAATCATGACCAGTTTTAGCGAAATGGTATGAGAGAAAGCCCAAAAGGAGGAGGTTTAAGAGAGAAAGGGAGAAGAGTAAAGAACAAAGACAGTTGTTTCAAGGAGTTATTCAGAGAAGAATGAAGATAAGCAATAGTGGTGACAGGAAAAGTGGAATAGAGAAGATGATTCATTTTTTAAAAAAAGTTTTTAAAGACGCATAGTATTCATACATATTTATGTGAGTAACGTGGTATTTTGTTACCTGCACAGAATGTGTAATGATCAAGTGAGGGTATTTAGGGTATCCATCACCTTGAGTATTTATCATTTCTATGTGTTGGGAACATTTTAAGTCTTCTATTTTGAAATAGACAATACACTGTTAACTATAGTCACCCTACTCTGCTATCGAACATTAGAACTTATTCCTTCTAACTCTATGTTTGCACTCATTAACCCACCTTTCTTTATGAGCCCCCTCCCACCCACACACCCTTACGTCTCTGGTGTCTATCATTCAGGAGGTGAAGTTTTTTAGCTCCCACGTGAGAACATTCAATATTTGTCTTTCTGTGCCTAGTTTATTTCCAATTCCATTCATGTTGCTACAATGACATGTTTTCATTCTTTTTTTATGGCTGAATAATATTCCATCCTGTACATATACCACATTGTCTTTATTCATTCATCTGCTGATAAATACTTAGGTTTATTCCATATCTTAGGTAGTATGAATACTGTTGCTATAAATATGGGAGTATAGGTATTCCTCTAATATACTGATTTCCTTTCCTTTGGATAAATTCCCAGTAGTGGGACTGCTGTACTGTCCGATAGTTCTAATTTT
The DNA here is from genome assembly GCA_963573385.1 of Cacajao melanocephalus. NCBI lineage: Eukaryota > Metazoa > Chordata > Mammalia > Primates > Pitheciidae > Cacajao > Cacajao melanocephalus. The sequence goes on along the minus strand of CAUYLG010045680.1, from coordinate 37,051 downwards.
AGTTTTTTAGAAATCGTCATACTGTTTTCCATGGTGGCTGTAATTTACATTCCCACCAACATTGTATAAGTTTCCTTTTCTCCTCATCCTCACCAGCATCTGTTATTTTGTCTTTTTAATAGCGGCCATTCAAACTGGAATGAGATATTTCTTTGTGGTTTTTATCTGTCTTTTCCTGATGATGAGTGATACTGAGCATTTTTTAATACACCTGTTGGCCATTTGTATGTCTTCCTTTAAGAAATGTCTATTCGTGTTCTTTACCCACTTTTAAATTTTTAACTGTTGAGTGGTTTGAATACCTTGTGTATTTATATTAGTCCCTTGTCAAATGGGTAGTTTGCAAATATTTTGTCCCACTCAACCGGTTGTCTCTTTGTTGACTATCTCCTTTGTTGTGCAGAAGCTTTTTTTTTTTTTTTTTTTTTTTTTTTTTTGAGGCAAGGGGAAGCTCTGCTGCCCAGGCTGGAGTGCAGTGGCACGATCTTAGCCCACTGCAACCTCCACCTCCTGGGTTCAAGCAATTCTCTTGCCTCAGCCTCCTGAGTAGCTGGGATTACAGGGGTGCATCACCATGCCCGAATTATTTTTGTATTTTTAGTTTTTAGTAGAGATGGGGTTTCATCATGTTGGCCAGGCTGTCTTGAACTCCTGACCTCAAGTGATCCACCCACCCTGGCCTCCCAAAATGCTGGGATTACAGGTGTGAATCACTGCGCCTGGCCCAGAAGCTTTTTAATTTAATTTCCTATCAGCTGTCTATTTTTGTGGACTTTGCTTTTGAGATATTAACCATAAAACCGCTGCCTAGGCCAATGTCCTGAAGGGTTTCCCCTATGTCTTCATCTTGAAGTTTTACATTTTTAGGTCTTACATTAAGTCTTTAATCCATCTCAAGTTGATTTTTCTATGTGGTGCAAGATAGGAGTCCAGTTTCATTCTTCTGCATATGGATGTCCAGTTTTCCCAGTACCATTTATGAACGATGATGTCTTTTTCACAATGTATGTTCTTGGCACCTTTGTTGAAAGTCAGTTGGGTATAAATATGCGGATTTATTTCTAGGTTCTTTATTCTGTTCCATTGATCTATATCTGTTTTTATACCAATATCATGCTGTTTTGGTTACTATAATCTTGTAATATATTTTGAAGTCAGGCAGTATGATGCTTCCAGCTTTGTTCTTTTTGCTTAAGATCATTTTGGCTATTTGGCTTTTTGGTTCCATATTAATTTTACGATAGCTTTTTCTATTTCTATGAAAAATAACTGATATTTTGATAGAGATTGCACTGAATCTGCAGAATGTTTTGGGTAATATAGTCTTTTTAACAATATTAATTCTTCATGGGGATGAGATGTCTTTCCATTTGTTTGTCTCAAGAGGAAGACTCAACTCTTCAAGGTTTTTATAGGACATGGTTTTGTGTGCTGATGAGAGTCATCCAGTAGAGAATATGACTTGAGAGAAAAGAATTGCTGCAGTGATGCCTCTGAGTAAGTTAGAGGGGATAAGGTCTAGTGGAGAAATCAGCTTTAGATAGAAGCAAAGATAACCAACTTATGGTAACAGGGAGAAGGCAGATGTGGTGATGTAGGTAGTAAGGAACAGACATAGATGAAGGCTGGAGTCTAAAGAAATTGTCTTACTGCCTTAGTTTTCTTAGTTGAAGAAAATTATATTTCAGGTAACACTAATTAACAAATACAAAAAGCAAAAACTACTGGTCTTCAAAATAATTTGTCTTGTTTGACCTGCTCATATTAACCTATTTTACTTTCTTTTTTTTTTTGAGATGAAGTCTCACTCTTGTTCCCCAGGCTAGAGCGCAATGGCGCGATCTCGACTCACTGCAACCTGTGCCTCCTGGGTTCAAGCGATTCTCTTGCCTCAGCCTCCCGAGTAGCTGGGATTACAGGCACCTGCCACCACACCCAGATAATTTTTGTATTTTTAGTAGAGATGGGGTTTCACCATGTTGGCCAGGCTGATCTTGAACTCCTGACCTCACGCGATCTGCCTGCCTCAGCCTCCCAAAGTGCTGGGATTACAGACATGGGCCACCTCGCCCAGACTTTAACCCACTTTACTTTCTTCTATTAATGATGCTCATCTGTTTTCACATATAACCAAGGTAGAAAAATGTATGTATCTGTCAGTAGCTCAACACATGTTTGGCTCACAAATAAAACTATGTGACCAAAGGAAAGACTGATGAGTTAATCAGATTTATTTTTAGGCCCTGGTAGAAGGTTCATTTACATGATAATACATCATTTACTTCAAGTTTTGGATTATAGTACACTATTATAGGTTTTCGTCTAAGAAGAAAGAGTAGTCCAAAATTTCACAAGTAAAAGTGAAATGTGCTTTTCACAACAGGGACTTAAGACTTTGCTTACACTGAGAAACACAAGTTTTCAAGGGTACTTACCAACAGTGGTCACAGGAGGCTGGGAAGGGTATTGGGAACTTGTTGTGGCAGGATATGGACCACCAGGTGGGTAAGGACAGCCTGGGTAACCACTAAAGACAAGGACAAAAAACATTTAACATTTAAGATGACTCAACGTTATAGTATTTTCAAGAATCCCATTCAGGAAGTTAAGCTTGGCATATAGTTGTTATACCAGTTGATGAATTTATAGTTTTAGAGCTGCAAGTGTTTATTAAAGTTCTATAGAAATTGTATTAATGACACTGGATTTACTCTTAAATAGTGAAATCCTCTTGCTTTGTCCCAGTTATATGACAGTCAACTTCACAGCAACAGAAACTAACTAGAGTATTTCTAAGGACAATCCAACAGCATCAGAAGCAACAAGTAATTTGTGAGAGAACTTTTCTGATTTCTCAGTCTATGTGAAATTTTACCTATGGCTTATTGGCAACCTTTGAGGATATTTAACCAGAAAATACTTGCCTTCAAGTAGTTTCTTTCCTCTTTTGATAACATTTGTACCAAACTCGTCTTTAAATAGTTTTTTTCTCACTTTCTTGACACTTTGTCATTCATGTATTTACATCAAACTCAGAGGAACTTTCTTTAGAGGTTTTCTACTCCAATTACCTTTCCAACAATCTCTTACCTATATTTATCATTTACAACATCCCTGACAAATGGTCATCTTTCTTTAACATTAAACATCATTTCAATATAATTTCTAAATAGGAGTCCTAAATTTGCATCTTGGAAGATCACTCAACTATTTGGAGACTCCTAAAACTCATATATTTGATAAATTCTAACATTTTCCCCTCAAGCTTCTTTTCTTTGGGTTAAATATTCTTAATTCCTTTAATCATTTGTCTCAGGACATGATTTTCAGATCTAATTGCTTTCCTCTGAATGCTTACTAGTCAGTGTTTCCCTTACAATCATGAAGAAAATTAGAAAAGGATGATTACTGGCTACCTGCTTAGTTGGACAATAAATCTCAATTAATCCTACTTTAACTGCAATTGTCAATTCTATGACATTTGTCTTTTACAAGCTCATTAAAACTGCTGATTAAAAAGAGTGAGCCCAGGCTGGGTGCAGTGGCTCACACCTGTAATTCTAGCACTTTGAGAGGCTGAGGCAGGCGGATCACTTGAGTCCAGGAGTTCAAGACAAGCCTAGGCAACATGGTGAAACCATCTCTACAAAAATATAAAAATTAGCCAGGTGTGCCATGCACCTGTAGTCCCAGCTACTTGGGAGGCTGAGGTGGAAGGATCACCTGAGCCCAGGAAGTGAGCTGAGATTGTACCACCGCACTCCAGTCTGGGTGACAGAGTGAAGCCTTGTCTCAAAAAAAAAAAAGGGTAGCCTAAGCACTAGAGCAAGAGCTCCTTCTGAGTTTATGGTCAATAATCCTTTTTCAATGCAGTGATTCAAAGATTTTCCTATTTGTATATCAGCTCCCAGTTTATAACTTCTCCTCCACAAAAAATGTTATATATGACTTGCTGAAGATTCAATGTAATCATGGTACTTATCTATCAATATAAAATCAAAATTTTTTTAAAAAGACATTTTTGTTCCTAGTAGACACATGCTGGAAGTTACTGAACAAAGTACTTTTGTTTCCAGTCTCTTTGGTAATCCATGCTATAATGTTGTAAGGAAATGTCAATCTTACTGAAATTTCTAAATCCACCTTTGTGAAAACTGGGATAAACTGTTCTTTTTTTCTGGAGTTTCTCCTATCTTGCATACCTTTGCAAAGATGTGATCATACTGCCAAATTTTATCGTAACTTGGTATAAAACTCTTCTAAGCCTACAGATACTAACTTCAGAGAAATCTCCATCTATAGCTTTATTGTTCAGAAGTCCATTTCCACAGTGTACCTTCAACAATTATTCCATGTCCAAAGCTCCTTTTACTAGCAACTGTTCAGTAGAAAGCCTTGTAATTTTAAGGCTTCAGGTAGGATTCCACTTCTAGAACTTAATCAGAAAATTTACAGCCTCAAGAAATCTAAAATGTATAACCTGCTTATATATTACTACCAAATGAATTTTTCTCTATTGTCCCTGACAAACGTTCTTCTCATCTCTGCTTACCTATCTAAAGTGACAGTATGCTTACTACCTCCTAAAAAGTTGCAAAAATAAGAAGACCCAGAAATGAAATGTTTGCTAAATTAACTTTCAAGATCCTAGATATTACATATGTACATATTTATATTTACCTATGACATGTGTTCAGAAATCTGGCTGCATTTATCTATGAGGATTATGATTAGGTTATGAAACTAAGAAGAGTTAGTAGCGTTAAATTTTTCTTACTAATTGTTAACAGCAGCTGGAAGTCTCATCTTGGCACCAGTATAGGGCAGTATGTATGTATGTATGTATGTATTTAGGTATGTATTTATGTATGTATGTATGTATTTAGGTATGTATTTATGTATTTATTTATGTATTTATGTATTTATTTATGTATGTATGTATGTATGTATGTATTTATTTATTTATTTGAGACAGGTTCTCTCTGTTGCCCAGGCTGAAGTGCAGTGGTGTAATTATGGCTCACCGCATTCTTGAACTGCAGGCTCAAGTGATCCACCTTAGGCTCCTAAGTAGCTGGGACTACAAGTTCACACCACCATACCTGCCTGATTTTAATTTTTTTGTAGAGAGGGGGTCTACTATGTCACTAGTCTCAAACTCCTGGGCTCAAGTGATCTTCTCACCTTGGCTTCCCAAAGTGCTGGCTGACATTTTAAGTTAGCCCAAAGACCACTTTGGAGAGTACTCTTAGATTACCACTGAAACAAGTTCACATTTAAAACATGAGTTAATAATTATTTCTCATTGACTTTCTAATGTGTGTTACTAACAGACTAATTTCATTGTTAATTTAGTTACCTATGTTATTACTAAGTAGATAAAGGTTGATAGGACAGGTAGTCTATGAACTGAATAAATATCATGTGACAAGTTTGACCCCATTATCCGAACCATTGATTGATTCCTGCAATTTATAGAAAAGATAGGTTGTGGGTTTTTTGTTTGTTTCAGACAGAGTCTTACTCTGTCACCAAGGGTGGAGTGCAACAGCATGATCTCGGCTCACTGCAACCTCTGCTTCCTGGGTTCAAGCAATTTTCCTATCTCAGCCTCCCAAATAGCCGAGATTACAGGCATGTGCCACCATGCCTGGCTAATTTCGTGTTTTTAGTAGAGACAGGGTTTCACCATGTTGGCCAGGTGAACATGGCCTAACCTTGTGATCCACCCGCCTTGGCCTCCCAAAGTGCTAGGATTAGAGGCGTTAGCCACCAAGCCCAGCCTATGTCTTTTTTTTCTAATTTAAAAAAAAAAAAAAAAAGGAGTATTGCTGGGTGCAGTGGCTTATGCCTGTAATCCTAACACTTTGGGAGGCTGAAGCAGGGGGATCACAAGGTCAAGAGATCAAGACTATCCTGGCCAACATGGCAAAACCCTATCTCTGCTAAAAATACAAAAACTAGTTTGGCATGGTGGTGTGTGCCTATAGTCCCTGCTACTCGGGAGGCTGAGGCAGGAGAATCGCTTGAACCCTGGAGGTGGAGGTTGCAGTGAGCCAAGATCATGCCACTGCACTCCAGCCTGGGTAATAAGAGCGAAGCTCTGTCTCAAAAAAAAAAAAAAAAAAAAAAGAGAGAGTATTAGAAAATGTTCTTCCCCTTGGCTGAATTCATTATTATAGATAGCTGAGTCCATCAGAATTTCAGCTATCTATACTAGACATACGAATTTCTTAAAAGGGAAATAACAAGGACTACAAGGTCAAAAACCAATTGAGATCACTGTCATTACTCAACCCATTCCTTTTCTCTGCAAAATAAAAACGGAGCCAAGGAGCTGCATTTCTCTAGATTGAAAGAAACGCATTTCAAACTATATACACATACCTTAAAATTCCAGCAATAAACCAACCTTTATCTTCCACTAAATTGCAACTAAATTTATTTTAATACCCTAATTGGCAAATTATTTTGATTCTAGATCTAACAGAATAATTTGTAATATAATTATTCAAAAGATAATTTTTCATTACCTGGGATTGGGAGGGTATCCAGATGGGTATGAAGAGATTCCACCTGGCATGCCTGGCATGTAGGAAGCTAAAAACAATTTTTTAACATTGTAAAAATAACATACAAAGCCTGAAGATGTAGGCTACTGAATAAGATATACATCATACTGTCAATACACAGCAAAATTTCACAGTGAAAAAATCTAAATCTCAGAACCAAAACAAAACAAATGCCTCACCCTCTCATAATCCTCACATCATTAAACATGAATTACAATACTTATGACAATCCCAACCAGAAGAACTGGCAAACAGGTCAACCTGGTCAGCTTTTAAAGTTCTCAAGAAGTCTATAACCTGCGATAAAGTCAGGTTCAATTTCAAATTTAGACAGCGGTAATTCTGGTCTCCTTTGCTCCAAGGTTAACTTCTTACACAGTAACTTATTATATCTAATAAATCTTTTGATATTTCTTTTATAACTATGTTGACCAATTAGCACAGCTGGTTTTGCTGGTTTGCTTGAAAACTTTAAGAGACTTCAAGTACTATACAAAACTTACATTATCCAGACTAGTTAAAAACTAGTCCAGGCCGGGAGCAGTGGCTTATGCCTGTTAATCCCAGCACTTTGGGAGGGCAAGGCGGGTAGATCACGAGATCAGGAGTTCGAGACCAGCCTAGCCAAGATGGTGAAACTCTGTCTCTACTAAAAATACGAATATTAGCCGGGTGCAATGTTGGGTGCCTGTAATTCCAGCTACTCAGGAGGCTGAGGCAGGAGAATTGCTTGAACCCAGAAGGCAGAGGTTACAGTGGGTCAAGATCGTGCCACTGCACTCCAGCCTGAGCGATAGAGCAAGACTCTGTCTCAAAAACAAAAACAAAAACTAGTCTAGGTGACAGAGTGAGACCTTGTCTCAAAACAAAGAAACAAAAGCTCAGAAACAGTAGGGACAAAAGGTTAAAATTCAGCAAGCTTAAAGAATATTTTATATATTCTTTAAAGAGAACATGAATGTCATAGAACTAAGATCAGTGGTGCCAAGAGGGTAATCAACGTAGAGGAAGAAAAAGAGAAGTTATTTTGACCTTAACTGACCAAAAAAAGAAAGAAAGAAAGAAAAAAGAATCAGCTCTAGAGTGTTTAACATGACTTATAGTGACTGAGTACAAAACTGAACTTCAACAGTGACAATAGTATGGTCTCTTTCTTGAATACTGCACTTCTAATGTCAATGTAAAACTCAAAGAAATTTAGAAAAAAAAAAATGTTGCAGGCCGGGCGTGGTGGCTCAAGCCTATAATCCTGGCACTTTGGGAAGCCGAGGCAGGCAGATCATGAGGTCAGATGCTCAAGACCAGCCTGGCCAATATGGTGAACCCCCCGACTCTTCTAAAAATACAAAAATTAGCTGGGCGTGGTGGTGGGTGCCTGTAATCCCAGCTACTCAGGAGGCTGAGGCTCGAGAATCACTTGAACCCGGGAGGCGGATGTTACAGTGAGCTGAGACCATGCCACTGCACTCCAGCCCGGGCAACAGAACGAGACTGCCTCCAAATAAAAAAAGTTGTTTAAATTTCTAAAAAACTTACCTAGTGGTCACTGGCTATATTATCTGAGCAAATAAAGGTAATGAGACTAGGAAATATTTGATATTTCAATTTTTTTTGAGATGGTGTCTTGCTCTGTCGCCCAGGCTGTAGTGCAGTAACACAATCTCAGCTGACTGTAACCTCTGCCTCCCAGGTTCAAGTGATTCTCGTGCCTCAGCATCCCAAGTAGCTGGGACTACAGGCATGCACCACCACACCCCACTAATTTTTGTATTTTTAGTAGAGATGAGGTTTCATCATGTTGGCCAAGCTGGTCTTGAACTCCTGACCTCAGGTTATCTACCCCTGCCTCAGCCTCCCAAAGTGCTGGGATTATAGGCATCAGCCACCACACCTGGCCAAATATTTGATATTTCAAACTTAAGTAAGATACTCTACTCTTGGGCATTAAAGTCAATACAATTTAGTAAGACAAAAACAAATTTCTGATCCAAAAGAATCACTAGGATCTTTATTAAAAGAAATGCTAATCCCAAAATCAAGCTTATTCTGGGATGGTAGGGAAGGAAAGAGAAATGGGTTCAAAAATTCTTTCTGTTAAATTCCCATTCAGCTTATAAACTAAGATTTTCCTCAGGAAAGAATGGATTAAAAAGGAAAAAGTATAATTTTTAGCAGAAGAAAAATGAAAGCACACATAATTTGTCTTATAAGATAAACAAGTTTGGTTAATTACAATCTTAAACAAAATTTTACCAAAAAAAAAAAAAATCACAGCTCAAAACACAACAAAATCAATACAGATTTATCAAATTCAAAACAAGTGCAACCAACTCACAATTATTCAGAGTGATTTTTAAGTAACAGAATTATTCAAGAAAATAGAGATAACAGAGATGATATATACCAATTAGGGGAGAAGAGATACTGTCTCCATGCATCCACCACTCCACACAAGGCAAAAATCATGAACTGGCTGTACGAAAGAGAAGAAAGCTAAGAGCTAGATGTCCAATTGTGGATACCCAGAATAGCTGAATATGAATGGTTCAGTTGACCTTAATCCTTATTTACACACTGATTTTGCAGCTGTATAGAGAAAGGAGAGGTCAAACTACCTTTCAAGTTATATGTGCTTCCAAGCTGATCAAATAAGGCTATTCTGCAGCATGCATAATTTTAAAAATTCTAGCTCTATTCCAGCACTTTCTCCTCCATGTTGGAATCCAGCACAACCATTCTTAGATTTCTACCTACAAATGGAAGCCCAAATGCCAGTCTTTGGTGGGAATCTGTACATGCAGATGTGGGGCCTCAGAATACTTCCAAAAAATCCACTAATGTGATAAGCTAAAAAGCAAAGAAGTCATTAGTTTTTTTTTCTTTTTTTTACAAAGCTTTCCGTTCTCTTTAATTTGTATGAGTTTTAAAGTAAAAGCTCAATTCTACTTACTATTTGGTGGCCCTGTTGCCTGGTATGGTGGATAGGATGTCGAAATAGGACGAGAGAAGACTGGTGGTTCATCTCCAAATACCACAATCATTACCTGAATAAGCCCCAACAAGTCTGACTGTGGCTACGAAATGAAAACAAATTCAAGTCAGCTACAGAGTCACTTTTCAGTAAAAAGAAAAAGGTTGGGCTGGGCACGGTGGCTCAAGCCTGTAATCCCAGCACTTTGGGAGGCCAAGGGGGGCGGATCACGAGGTCAAGAGATTGAGACCAGCCTGGCCAACATGGTGAAACCCCATCTCTACTAAAAATACAAAAATTAGCTGGGCGCGGTGGCGTGCACCTGTAGTCCCAGCTACTTGGGAGGCTGAGGCAGGAGAATTGCTTGAACCAGGGAGGTGGACGTTGCAGTGAGCCAAGATTGTGCCACTGTATCCCAGCCTGGGGCCTGGTGACAGAGTGAAACTCTGTCTCGAAAAGAAAAAAGAAAAAGGTTGGCCATTTCTCATCAGTTTTCAACTCAGCTTGACAATTTTCTTTGTAGGACCCCAATCATGAAAATTTCATTTAATTAATTTATTTTAATAGAGCGAGGTGGTTTTAAACATTATGTGCAGCAAGGTTCTTGCTTCAAGCATATAAAAATAGCACTAGTTAAAGCAGTATGTTGCAAAATTCATACAGTTTTGTTCTTCATTTGACTCCACAGAACAAAAATTTATTTTACTGCCACTGTACAATTTATTATAAGTATACTGGTACAAATTTAGAGATTAGGGATAGATACAGGCAGCAGTCAGAATATTATTTAGGGCTGTTAAAAGACAGCAATGATATCTTGGAAATACATATTCTAAAATTAATTTTTATTAAAGATGTTATAAGCTCTGAAATTATAAGTAGATTCTAGCCAAGTGCGGTGGTTCACACCTGTAATCCCAGCACTTTGGGAGGCCAAGGTGGGTGGACTGCTTAAGGCCAGGAGTTTGAGACCAGCTGGGCCAACATGGGAAAATCCTGTCTCTCCTAAAAACACAAAATGTAGCCGGGTGTGGTGGTGTGTGCCTATGGTCCCAGTTACTCTGGAGGCTGAAGCAACAGAATCACTTAAACCTCAGAGGCAGAGGTTGCAGCGAGCTGAGACTGTGCCACTGCACTTCAGCCTGGGTGACAGAGCAAGACTCTGTCTCAAAAAAAAAAAAAAAAAAAAAAAAAAGCAGAAATTATAGGTAGATTCTAGCTTAGAAATTGCTAGACTGTAGTACAAAAGGGGTGAATTGTTAAAGGTGCTAAAAGATCTTTCCTTCCAACAACAGTGACAGTGACAAAGAGTCTGCCTATTTTTCCATTAGGGTTACTAAGATTTTCTTTCAGATATCTATTGACCACTGGCCATGCGTGGTGGTTCACACTTGTAATCCCAGCACTTTGGGAGGCTGAGGCCAGAGGATCAAATAAGGCTATTATGCAGCATGCATAATTTAAAAAATTCTAGCTGTATTCCAGTACTTTCTCCCCCATTTTGGAATCCAGCTTGAGCTCAGGAGTTTGAGACCAGCCTGGTCTCGACAAAAAAATAAAAAACTGTACGTGGTGGCACACGCCTATAGTCCCAGCTACTCGAGAGGTTGCAGTGGGAGGATCACCTAAGCCAGGAAGGTTGAGGCTGCAGTGAGCCGTGATTGTGCCACTACACTCCAGCCTGGGTTAGAGACCCTGTTTCAAAAAAAACAAAACCAAAACCCAACAACAACAACAAAAAACCAACAAGATATATCTACCAACCACTAATTAAACTGTGCTAGACAAAGTTGTTCAAATGGCTTATTGATGATTCTTCTTTTACTCCTTAATCTATTTTGTGTGTATCTCATCTCATATACCTCATTCATAAGTTCACCGAGTTCTGAAGAATTACGCAATCACCTTGAGAAGGTAACCATCTTCAGAGCAACTACTTTTTACACCCTCCCGGTCCCCACCCCACCAGACAAGGTCTTGCCATGTGGCCTAGCTTAAACTTGAACTCCTGGCTCAAACAATCCTCCTGCCTCAGCTTCCCAAGTAGCTGGATTTACAGGATTAGGACTGGCACTTCTTTTGATACTCCTGACAGAAGAGTTCAGTGGTAGTTTTCACCTATTCCAAAGAAGCAGACTCACCACAGTTGTTCAATTTTGACCTAACTTATGAAAGAGATGACAATGAATAACATTTCCCAAAGCTTTCTGTAAAAACTTGATTTCTACTGTTATATTTTCCTTGTGTTTGTCTATAAATTTATGCACTGAGACTTGCGGTGTTACAAGCACAGTTTCTGTACCACACTCACAGATACCGTGGCTGGTGTGTGTGGGAGTGGCCAATGAGACCATACACTTTCTTTCTCAGTTTTTCAGCCCAACAAAATTCCTTAACTAAATCATAGCCTCATGTAAGCCTCATGCATGTAGGTGAGATACAATTCACATCTCATAAAATTTCTCCTTTTAAAGTATACATTTCAGTGGCTTTTATTATTTCACAAAGCTATGCAACCATTACCACCATCTAATTCCAGAATATTTTCATCATCCCAAAAAGAAACCCTGTACCCATTAGTAGTCACTTCCCATTTCCCTTTTCCCACAGCTCTTTAGCAACCACTAATCTACTTGCCATCTCTATGGATTTGCTTTCCTGAACGTTTCATATAGATTAAATCATATAATATATGGCCTTTTGTGCTTGGCTTCTTTCACCTGGCATAATGTTTTCAGATTTCATTCATGTTGTAGTATAAATCAATTCTTCATTCATACATTCCTACAGTTTTGTCAAGATAAGTTTTAATTACCACATCATTCATTTTACACTAAATTCTTTGAAGAAAATTAAATCTATGTTAATAGCTACTTCCAGGTCTATTATAAAGCAACATTTTAAGAATTCAAACTGAGGCTGGGCGTGGTGGCTCACACCTGTAATCCTGACTTTGGGAAGCAGAGGCAGGTGGATCACCTGAAGTCAAGAGTTTGATACCAGCCTGGCCAACGTATCAAAACCCCATCTTTATTAAAAATACAAAAATTAGCCAGGTGTGGTGGTGGGCACCTGTAATCCCAGCTACTCAGGAGGCTGAGGCTCTATTCTACTGAATCCAATCTGCTACTAAACCCATCCAGAGTTTTTTTTTGAAACGGAGTTTCACTCTGTCTCCAGGACTGGAGTGCAGTGGCACGATCTCAGCTCACTGCAACCTCTGCCTCCTGGGTTCAAGCAATTCTCCTGCCTCAGCCTCCCATGTAGCTGGGACTACAGGTGACTACGTAGCCCGCCACTACGCCCAGCCAATTTTTTTTGTATTTTTAGTAGAGTCGGGGTTTCACTATGTTAGCCAGGCTGGTCTGAAACTCCCGACCTCATGATTTGCTTGCCTTGGCCTCCCAAAATGCTGGGACTACAAGGGTGAGTAACTGCGTCCGGCCTGAGTTCTTAATCTCTATTATTCTATTTTTCAGTTCTAAGATTTCCACTTGGTTTCTTTTTAATAAAATTTTCCATTTTGTCCTCTATTTTCTTGAACACACTGATCACAACCATTTTTAAGTCTGTGTCTGATAACGAAGTTATGTGTGTGTTTGTGGGGCTGTAGGGGGGGATGTCCTGTTTCTATTGTCTTTTTTGCTTCTTGCTTTTCTTGGTGTTCCTGATAGATATAAATTATATGCTAGGCATTGTGAAAAATTATAAAGGGTATATATATTATCTTCTTCCACCAAGGGTTCACCCTATCCTGTGGCAGGCAGATACAGTCAGGATCACCTTAATAAAATCAGGGACTGAGCTGACTTAAGGATTTTTTTTTGAGATGGAGTCTCACTCTGTCACCCAGACTGGAGTGCAGTGGCGTGATCTCTGTCCCCGAGATTCAAGTGCTTCTCCTGCCTCACCCTCCTGAGTAGCTAGCACACCCGGCTAATTTTTATATTTTTAGTAGAAACAGGATTTCACCATGTTGGCCAGGCTGGTCTCAAACTCCTGGCCTCAAGTGATTCTCCCGCCTCAGTCTCCCAAACTGCTGAGATTACAGGTGTGAGGCCACTCCACCTGACCTCAAGGACAGATTTTTATAAGGCTTATTCTACCTCTAAGTTCTCCTTCCTAAGATGTGTTCCTCCAGTGGTGCCAACTAACAGCCTAGGATGTTTACTTGTTCCTCTTGTTCTTGATAAGGTACTGAATTCCAATTGCCTCCTCAACCTGAGACTGCTGAAAAGTTGGCTGTTTTTCAGAGGCTTTAACCTTATTTTTTTAGCATCTTTTTCTTTTCTTTTCTTTTTTTTTTTTTTGAGACAGAGTCTTGTTCTGTCACCCAGGCTGGAGTACAGTGGTACAATCTTGGCTCACTGCAACCTCTGCCTCCCAAGTTCAAGTGATTCTTCTGCCTCAGCCTCCCAAGTAGCTGGGACTACAGGTGTGTGCCACCACACCTGGCTAATTTTTGTATTTTTAGTAGAGATGGGGTTTTACCATATTGGCCATGCTAGTCTCGAACTCTTGACCTCGTGATCCGTCCACCTCAGCCTCCCAAAGTGCTGGGATTACAAGCATGAGCCACCATGCCTTGACAGCATCTTATCTTTGAAGCTCAGAAATTCAACAGAACTCTTAGGGTGAGAAACTAAGAGTATCTCATCTTTTTTTTTTTTTTTTTTTGAGACAGGTCTTGCTCTGTTGTCCAGGCTGGAGTACAGTGATGTGATCGTGGCTCACTGCAGCCTCAAACTGCCAGGCTCAAGAAGTGATCTTTTCACCTCAGTTTCCTGAGTAGCTGCAGTCACATGCACACACTACCATGCCTAGTTTTAAAATATTTTTTTATAGAGATGGGGTTCTCAGTATGTCGCCCAGGCTGGTCTCAAACTCCTGAGCTCAAGTAATCCTCCTACCTCAGCTTCCCAAAGTCCTGTGATCACAGCCATGAGCCATCATGCCCAGACCTACTCATTTCTTCATGGCTTCCTCTTCTCCCAAAACTTGGATCTGAAAGTCCTAGTTACTTTGGTAGACAGAACAGCAACTTTTGTCACTTCAACCCTGTGACACTGCTAGAGACTCTGTAGGTTTCTCTGCCTCTTAGCTATGGCCCTTTGCCCAGATTCTCAGCCATTCTCCCTGCATCAAGAATCAGTAAGTAGGCCAGGTATGGTGGCTCATGCCTGTAATCCCAGCACTTTAGGAGGCCGAGGCAAGTGTATCACTTGAGTTCAGGAGTTTGAGAACAGCCTCGCCAACATGGTGAAACCCCATCTCTACTAAAAATACAAAACTTAGCCAGGTGTGGTGGCGGGCACCTATAATTCCAGCTATTCAGGAGGCTGAGGCAAGAGAATCGCTTGAAGCTGGGAGGTGGAGGTTGCAGTGAGCTGAGATCATGCCACTGCACTCCAGCCTGGGTAACAGAATGAAACCAAAAAAAAAAAAAAAAGAATCAGTAAGTACCCCAGGGGAAAACTTATTGGCAGAACTGCCTCATCTCTTTGCTGTTTCCTTCTCTATAGAATCTTGGCCATCCACGTCTTGATTGCCTAAACAGCTTTCCAAAGCCTTCCAACAGGTGTTGTGTGTATTTTGTCTTGCTTTTCTAGTTATTTTTCACAGGAACATTAAACTGTCACAGTTACACCATCAGATACATAAACAGAAGTTCCCTCCTATTATTCTTGACAGAAATGCTTTGAGTAATAAGATTTGAATTCTGTAACTACTCCACTAGGATACTATTTTTTAAAATGCACTTCCTACCATGTGAATCCTGCCTATTTTAAAAGGTTCAACTCAAGCAGAAAAAAAAAAGTGAATATAAGTATTCTGAAAATTACAATACTCTATACAAATCCATTTCTTTTAGTGAGCCTTTTCTAATTTACCCTCAACTCACTAATTAGTCCATTACCTGAACTTATCTATCCTACTTGGAATCCTTCTTCAGTGCTTAAAGAAAGCAGATGCTAGTGAGGAAAGTATATAACACACAACTAATTCACAGAACACTATTAATACTTACGTGTTTCCATTCATGTAAATAAGGAAGATATATCTTCCCATTTGCATCAACATGCTTTCCTGTTTTAATAGTCATTGAACTAGTAGGCTTAACAAAACAGATAGGGGGATTATATGGGTATGTGTCCAGTAACCATAGGCATATTGGAATATTATACGTATTACCTAAAAAAGAAATAGAAACTTCAGTTACCTTATTTTTATTATTTTTAAATTAATAGCATAATAGGTAAATAAGAGAGAGCTACAACAAAGCAAACTTAAAAAAAAAAACAAGTATTTTGTGTTTCAAAGTTCTGCTTAAGATCAGTTTCTCGCATTTTCAGTCTTTAAACCACAACAGCAGGATGAAGGAGCTATCTGATCACTATTCTGCCAGCATCTGTTTGCTATTGCAAAATGTTTTTTAAGAGTTATCTATTGAGCCAATCTATTCTTTGCTACTTGACTCCTGTCATTTAAGTTAATAAGGATGGCTGCGAAGGGATACAGAGGGAGGGAAGAACAGGGATTAAGGTACCATATCAGAAAGTGATAAACTAAACTACACCTAAAATTCTCTTACCAAAAGCCAGATTGCAAAACCCAATCCAACTGCCAAACAGATGCTGACTGGTATTCACAGCTTGACGAATGCCTTATGGCATTTTCAGTGATAGTTATTCAGATCAGTGATGTCCACTTCTCTGCTTTATATAATAAAATCTCCGTTGAGAAAGTTGACTCAGTGTTTCAAAGGATCCAGTTGATTAAATATATGAAACATATATCATACTCTTTTCTTACTATGCTCAAAGTCCTATGTCCCAAGTAACTATATGAATCTCCTAACATAATTAAGATGCATTTTTTTCCCCTTAGAAACAGTTTCACTACATATAAATGTGTATACATAAATTTCACCTAAAGACACCAGATATCTGTGAGTCTTTGGATTTACCTTTTCAACCACAAATTACTTTTACAATGAACAACAAAAAAGCTCCAAAAGAATATATCCTAATACATAAGTTTATTTCCACAATCCAGAATTATCTGCTTTGTGAAAATGAAGAATTCCCTAGAGTCATTTAGGCTTGTGGACTATGACATATGAAGAATGGTTAAAGGAACAGAGGTTTAGTTTAGATACGATTTATACATATATCTGCCCCCACCCCATACCAATTTCCCCCAGCAGAATTTATTTCCTGAGGGCAAAAGCAAAGTTAGTAATCTTAAATTTTACTGTCTTCCCTAAACTTATACTTGCTTTATAAAATGCTGATGCTCAATTAACTGTTTTTTCCCTCTGCTTTTTATGAATGGTTGACTTATTATTTAATAGCATCTCAAATGTCACTTCCTCTGTGATCTTCTCATGTGGCCTTGTTCTCCTCTGTGATCTCATAGCACTTTTTCATTTTATAATTCTATAGCAGTTATAGAATAGCATAAATATCTATCTGTTCCCTTTGTTTCCCTATTAGTGGAGTTCTTCCAAAAGAGGTACATCCTTTATTCATCTTTGTATCCATAGCTCCTCTCATTATTGCTTTATGCATAGCAGGTACTATGTGAAATCAACGGGTAAAGGACATAGGTCTTAACTAGTTACAAGGAATAATTAACAAACAGAGCTGTCCAAAAACAAAATGGTCTCTCATGAGGCTAAATGCTTCCTTACCACGAAGTATTTCAGCAGAGGGTGAAGGACTGGCTAACACATTAATTATCTATCATTAGCATTATCACAAACATCACAACTATAAATAATACCTACTTTTAATTGTCTGCTTATTAAATTCCAGGCTCTGTGCCAAGTCCTTTACATCCATTATCTAATAAATGCTCATTTTCCCCAAGTTAGGTACTATTACCCAAATTTCATAGATGTCAATCTAGAACATGTCACAAAACTGCTAAGATTGGTGACACAGCAAGACTCTGTCCCCCCACCAACCAAAAAAAAAAAAAAAAGAAATGGTAATGTATTGTGCTACAATGTTATTATGGCTAAGATGTCACTAAGCAATAAAAAGTTTTTCAGCACTATTAAAATCTTATGGAATCTCCATCATATATGTGGTCACTGACTGAAACATTGTTATGTGGCTCATGATTGTAGTACTTGGAAAAATGGACCAGAATGCTACAGTCCCTGTAGTTATGTTTGAGCAAGAACTCAAACATAACTCTGCCCTGACTTTGAAGCCTTTAGCTTAGCTTCCCATTGTCAGAGAAGTTTGAATGGTGTGAATAGTGTGGGAGGCTGATCTAGGAGACAAGTAAGATCCCTTTCTAGTTCTAAAATTCTTTGATTCTGTGAAACATTAAATTCCTCAGGTGAACTTAGGCACTTATTTGTTCATATATCTTGGTAAAGACGTTTGAAAAGCTGAAAATGTTAGGTGTTGCTGCCAAATAAAATTCAATTTAAATAGAAGTTAAAATCCCTATCAGCATGAAAGCCATGAGAAAGCAGATTTAATTTACTTATAACTCTTTGGCAACGTATTTATTATGTATTCAAAATTCATCTATGCTGGAAACCTAATAACACAAGACATTTACCTCTATAAGGCACAGGAATTGTTCCAGTGAGGTTCATTAGTTCCCGGGAACTGCCATCGTTAAAAACTGAAAGGAAAGAACAATGATTTAACCATGAGCATTTTTTTTTAGATACTCCTATAAGTTGTTCTTTCAGAATAACTGGTTAAAATGCATTTTTATCCTTGAAAGGGGCTAACTTGTCAACGTATCGTCCATCCTGTCCAATAACCAAGAATTTTTTGTTAATTCACTCAATGTGATTGATCAGCTTTTTTTTTTTTTTTTTTTTTTTTGAGACAAAGCCTCACCCTGTTGCCTGGAGTGCAATGGCATAATCTCGGCTCACTGCAACCTCCGCCTCCCTTGTTCAAGCAATTCTCCTGACTCAGCCTCCTGAGAAGCCGGGATTACAGGTGCCCACTACACCCAGCTAATTTTTGTATCTTTAGTAGAGACATTATCATTAAGCAATTTTGTCACTGCAAACATCATATAAAGTGTACTCACACAAACCTAGATGGTATTTAGCCTACTACACGTCTAGGTCATATGGTATAGTCTACTGTTACTAGGCTACAAATCTGTACTGCACGTTACTATATTGAAGATGTAGACTATTGTAACACAATGGTAAATATTTATGTAATTTTTTCTTTTTTTGAGATGGAGTCTTGCTCTGTTTGTTGCCAGGCTGGAGTATAGTCGTGTGATCTTGGCTCATTGCAACCTCCGTCTCCCAGGTTCAAGTGATTCCCCTGCCTCGGCCTCCTGAGTAGCTGGGACTATAGGCGTGCACCACCACGTCCAGCTAATTTTTGTATTTTAGTAGAGATGGGATTTCACCATGGCCAGGATGGTCTCAATCTCCTGACCTTATGATCTGCCTGTCTTGGCCCCCACAAAGTGCTGGGATTACAGGTGTGAGCCATTGCGCCCAGCCTATGTATCTTTACATAGAAAAGGTAATGTAGGCTGGGTGCAGTGGCTCACACCTGTAATCCCAGCACTTTGTGGGGGGGCCAAGACAGGCAGATCACAAGTTCAAGAGATTGAGACCATCCTGGCCAACATGGTGAAACCCCGTCTCTACTAAAAACACAAAAAAAAATCAGCAAGTGTGGTGGTGCACACCTGTAGTCCCAGCTACTCGAGAGGCTGAGGCAGGAGAATCACTTGAACCTGGATGATGGAGGCTGTAGTGAGCTGAGATGGTGCCACTGCCCTCCAGCCTGGCGGCGACACAGCAAGACTCTGTCCCCACAAACAAAACAAAACAAAAGGTAATATATTGTGCTACAATGTTATTATGGCTAAGATGTCACTAAGCAATAAAAAGTTTTTCAGCACAATTAAAATCTTATGGAATCTCCATCATATATGTGGTCTGTCACTGACTGAAACATTGTTACATGGCTCATGATTGTAGTACTTGGAAAAATGGACCAGAATGCTACAGTCCCAGTAAATATGAGCTCTTAGTCCCTACCTAACATGATTATAAACCTATTTAAAAATCACTATCAAACAATACCATACTAAATGTTAATCTAATGTCATTATATTTTAGAGATCCCCATTTATCCCTAGTCATTCACAGTTATTTATTATTGTTTTTTAGAGACAGGGTCTTGCTATGTTCTGCAGTCTATCATCAAACTCTAGGCTCAAGCAATCCTCCTACCTCAACCTTCCAAGTAGCTGGGACTACAGGCGGGCACTACTATGTCCAGCTTTTTTTTTGTTTTTTAGAGAAGGGGTCTCGCCAAGTTGTCCAGGCTGGACTTGAACTCCTGGGTTCAGCCTTCTTAGCCAGTATTAAAACTAAAAAAAGGAAAAGTTCATAGCCAAATATAGACATTTTCTTTTAATCCATATTTCTCATACCACACACATTTTTCTATCTATAATTTATGTCTATAATTAAAATGGCACATAGTTTGTATTACCTGGACAGCTATTTATTTCTAACAATGATTTGGAATTAACTATATCACATAGGGGAAAGGCTGTAATGTGCAGTACAAAAGCACAGAACTATAGCCATCTACTGTATAATGTTTGGGTCAACGATGGACTGCATATAAGACACTGGTCCTGTAAGATTATAATACTGTATTTTTACTGTAACTTTTCTATGTTTAGATACATAAATACCATTGTGTTACAACTGCCTATGGTATGCATCTGGAATAGGCTGTAGCCTAGGAGCAACATGCTATGCCATATAACCTAGGTGTGTAGTAGGATTTATTATCTAGGTTTGCGTCAGCATACTCAATGACGAAATCGCCTAATAATGCATTTCTCAGACCACATCTCTATCACTACAAAATGCATGACTGTGACTGTACACTGTTGCCCTTTGTTCTTTTACTTACTGTTGACAAACGTAAACTATACTGCAATGTATTCTGATTTTGTGTATTTTAAAAAGGAAAACCTTCTTATATAAATTTGGGGCTTTGTTTACTCTAAAAGAATTTTGGTAACAATGGTATGTATATACTTGGTCCAGCCATATGAAACTATGCAAGATTTGATAATGGAGTCTTTGTCAGTTTTGATCAATGTATTTACTCTTACATGAAGTAAAAACTATAAAGTTTTAGCTCCAGCCATTTTTCTCCCCACTGAAGCCATTTAAAAACTAACTTTAATTTTGGTAACGTGTGGACAGAAATAGGGGAGGCTGAGATGAGAAGGAATTGTGCCCTAGGTTTGGAAGAGGACTTTGGGTTCATGCCTGTATTGTTCAGGAAATGCAGAACTGATTGCCCCTCTGTTGCTTCCCACCTCTCTTCACCAGGTTCCTAATGTTTCAAAGCCTTGGAAGGGAGTAAAATTTACAAAGTCTCAGCTACAAAATTCAGTTCCTTGCCTTCAGAGCTAAGGGTCTCTACAGAATTAAAGACCACATTAAATAACATTTTACTCATCTATAAAAGAAAGGGAGAGTGGACAGTCCAGAGTATAGTTTTGTAAAATGTGTTCCTGAAATTATAAAGAGACACTATAGGGGCAAGGAGTTTCAGCAGTTAAATAACTTTAGAATGTATTACACAATATATTCTCTCTCGTGTTGGTGATATACAACACATTAGCATATTAAAGCCTTGGAGAAATCTTCATGCAATGAAACTCAATTTTGTTTAATCCATAAGTTGCTCAAACTTAACTTAATTCTGCCTCTGTCCTCAGCACAACTAAGGGTCTATAGACAACACTTTGGGAAATGGACTCAACTTTATCTTTAACATCGCCTCCTAGTCTAAATTAGCATAGTTCTATGTCAGAGGTTTTTTTTATTTTTTTGAGACAAGGTCTTCCTCTGTTGCCCAGGCTGGAGTGTAGTGGCCTAATCTCAGCTCACTGCAACCTCTGCCTCCTGGGCTCAAGTAATCCTCTCACCTCAGTCTCCTGGGTAGCTGGGGCTACAGACGCACTAAGCTAACTTTTTTTATTGAGATGAGGTTTCAGTATATTGCCCAGGCTGGTCTCAACCTCCTAGGCTCAGTGGTCTGCCCGCCTTAGCCTCCCAGAGTGCTGGAATTATAGGAATGAGCCATGCGTCCATCTAGAGTTTTTTTTTTTTTTTTTTTGAGACACAGTCTCACCTGTCACCCAGGCTGGAGTGCAGTGGCACAATCTTGGCTCACTGCAATCTCTGCTGCCCAGGGTGAAGCAATTCTCCTGCCTCAGCCTCCCGAGTAGCTGGGATTACAGGCGCCCGCCACCACACCCGGCTAATTTTTGTATTTTCAGTAGAAACAGGGTTTCACCATGTTGGCCAGGCTGGTCGTGAACTCCTGACCTCATGATCCACCCACTTCAGCCTCCCAAAATGCTGGGATTACAAGCGTGAGCCACCACGCCCGGCCAAGTATTTCTTTTCAACTTAAAAAACTAAAGCTAAAGAAATATAAAACGTTTTTATTAGATCTTATAATTTGCTATCCTCCTTCTGTTAAGTGGTGATGCAATCCTACAATTGAAAAACGCACAAGCCTCAAAAGAAAACGGAAAAAATTACAATCATTAACAAAGAGAGTAAACTCCAAGTATAGGAATTGCTATTTTTATTGCATAAACTCACCATATGAATCCAAAACAGGTTTGAGATCTTTGTATAGAGTAATAACATTGACAGTTTCACGTACAGTTAGGTCTCTGTATTTGTACTGAAAAGCAAAATTGCATAAGAATTTAGTTTAAAACCAATGCATATATTTTACTGCTAGATGAATTTTCTTAAAACCTTTTCCACTAAGTGTTAACATTAAGGAAAGCCTGAAAGAACCTAAAAAGCCCACAATGCTATTATCTCACTAAAATAATCACTATTCCCTTAATATCAGTAAATATCTATAGTCTCATGTTTTTTATGTTTTCAGTTTGAATCAGGATCCAAATAAAGTCCATACATTGCATTTGTTAAAATGTCTCTTAAGTCCCTTTTAATTTATATTTTTTAACTCACCACTTATGGCTTTTTAAAGATATAATTCACACATTTAAAGGGTACATAGTTCAGTGGTTTTTAGTACATTCAGAGCTGTGCAACCACCACCATAATCAATTTTAGAACATTTTCACCATCCCTAAAAAGAAATTCATATCCTTTAGCAATCACCCCCCAATTTTACTTGTCCCCAGCCTTCATCCTGGACAACCAAGAATTTACTTTGTCTCTATAAATTCGCTTATTCATACAATATGTGATCTTTCATGACTAAATTCTTTCACTTAGTAGGTTTTCAAGATTAACCATGTTATAGCATTTATCTGTATTTCACTCCTTTTATTTATTTTGGAGACAAGGTCTTGCTCTGTCACCCAGGCTGAAGTACAGTGGCACAATGAGAGCTCACTGCAACCTCAAACTCCTGGGCTCAAGGGTTCCTCCTGCCTCAATCCCCCAAGTACATAGAATTACAGGCGTGTGCCATCATGCTCAGCTAATTTATTTTTATTTTTGTAAAGACAGGGTCTTGCTATGTTGCCCAGGCTGGTCTCTAACTCCTGGCCTCAAGCAATCCTCCTGCCTCAGCCTCCTAAAGTGTTGGGATTTACAGGCATCTATGGTCCACTTCTTACTGCACATTTATCTACTGTGCAGCTACAAATACAAATACTTAACTGATGGGCACATCTATTTTTGCTCCTTAGAATTTATTTGTTAAAGAAATCTGTTCATTTGTCCTATAGAGGTATGGAATTTGTTAACTGTATCCCTTTAGTATAAGATAATTAAATGTTTCTGTGATTTAGTTGGATCTAGAGGTTATTAGCTTCATGATTAAAAAATTTCCTTTAATTTTTTTTTCCTCTTCTCTCTCTCTAAGATCACTTCATAGAGGATAATGTTTTTCATCATGGAGCACAATATATCTGAGTATCTCTGTGATGTTAGCAACCATTGATGCTCAATGTCTAGAGACCTCGTCTCTTCAAATCCACTCCAATTAGGCTTCTAAACTCAGCACTTCACTGAACTTGTTCACTAAGGTCACCAATAACTGCCACATGATACGCAATGACCGATTCTATCTTTGTCTTACTTCATCTATCAGCAGTATTTGACCAAGCTGATTCGGCAACATTTGACCAAAATGATTCCTTCCTTTTTTTTTTTTTTTTTTGAGATAGGGTCTCACCCTGTTGCCCAGGATAGAGTGCAGTAGTGCTATCATGGCTCACTTCAGCCTCAACATCCTGGGTTCAAGTGATACTCCCACCACAGCCTCCCGAGTAGTTGGGACTACAGGCATGCACCATCACACCTGGCTAACTTTTAAATTTTTCATAGAAATGAGATCTCACTATGTAGCCCACCCAGGATGGTCTCAAACTCCTGGGCTCAAGTGATCCTCTCACCTCTGCCTTCCAAAGTGTTGGTGTTACAGGCACGAGCCATCACGCCCAGCCCCCTTCCTCTTAAAACATGTTCTTCATTTGATTTCCAGAACATCAGCTGTTCTCCTGCACTGTGTCTGTGTCTTCTCAGTCTCTTTGCTGGTTCTTTCTCTTATCCTAACCAATTATTATTGAGTGCAGGCTCAGTCCTTGGTCCTCTATCTAAACTCATTCTTTTGATCACCCTCGTGGTTGAAAATATAATTTATATGTCAAAAACCCTCAAATTAAAATTTTCCAATCTTAGCCTCTTCTCTGAACTCCAGAAAACATATATACAGTTAACAATTTGACATTTCCCCTTGGATATCTAATGAATGTCAAACTGGAACATGATCAAAACTGAACTCCTTATCTTCCCCCCAAATGTACTTCTCCAATGTCTTCCATATGTATGTATGTATGTATATGTGTGTATATGTGTGTGTGTGTGTGTGTGTGTGTGTACATCCTTCCAGGTGCTCAGGACAAAAACTTTTGACGTTATCCCTGATGCCCTCTCTTTTCTTCACATCCACAGGAAATCTGTCAAAATATCCTGCTAGCTTTACCTTCAAAATATATCTGGAATCTCCACAGCTACAGTCCTGGTCTAAGCCACCAGCACCTCTCACCTAGATTACTGCAACAGCCTCTTTATGGTGTCTCTGCCTCCATCCTTAACCCCCTGCAGTCTAGTCTCAGCATAGCAGCTAGAGTAATGCTAACAGCTGAAACAGAGCAATGGCTTTTCATTATACTCCAAGTAAATGCCAAGGCCCTTACAATGGCCTACAAGCCCCTCTAAATCTCCTATACCATTGATGCTCTATGTCTAGACCCATACCACCACTTCCTTCCTTGCTCAATCCAGTCTAACCACCCTACCCTCCTTTGTTGTTCCTCTGTCATGCATGACAAACTTCTGTCTCAGAGCCTTTGCACTTGTTTTTCCTTATTTCTGAAATGTTCTTACCCCAAATTATTCCATGTTGGTTTTCGTCAGGATCTCGCTTTGTCACCTAGGCTGGAGTACAGCGGTGTGATCATAGCTCACTGCAACCTTAAACTCCTAGGCTCAAGTAATCCTCCCATCTCAGCCTCCCAAGTAGCTGGGATTAGAGGTATATACCAAGCCTAGCTATTTTTTTATATTTTTAGTAGATAAGAGACAAGATCATACTATGTTGCCCAGGCTGGTCTGGAACTCCTGGCCTCGATACAATCCTCTAGCTTCAGCCTTCCAAAATGCTTGGGGCTCAGAGGTGTGAGCCCTGTGTCAAGCACACAGTTTCCTACCTCTCTCAGGTGAGCTCAAATAGTTTTTTTCAGAAAGACCTCCCTTTACTATCATATATAAAACTGACTCATCCCAATTCCAGCCCCTAGCACTCCCTGTTTCTCCTTCCTGCTTTATTTTCTCTAAAGCATCTATCACTTTCCACCATACTACTTAAGGTATTGAGTTGTTTATTGCTTTAAGAATTTAAATTCCAGAAGCATATTATCTGATTGTTCACTGTTGTATCCCTAGAACCTAAAACCTTATGAGAGACATAGCAACCTTTATTTTGTTATTTTTTTAATTATTATTGAGATGAAGTCTCGCTCTGTCACCCAGGCTGGAGTGCAGTGGCATGATCTTGGCTCACTGCCACCTCTGCCTCCCAGGTTCAGGCAATTCTCCTTCCTAAGCCTCCTGAGTAGCTGGGATTACAAGTGCGCGCCACCACGTCTGGCTAATTTTGTATTTTTAGCAGAGATGGGGTTTCACCTGTTGGCCAGTCTGGTCTCAAACTCAACCTCAAGTGATCTGCTCGCCTCAGCCTCCCACAGTGCTGGGATTACAGGTATAAGCCACTGCACCTGTCCAATTCTATTATTGTTTACAATTTTTTTATTTTTTGACAGGGTCTCACTCTGTCATAGCTCACTGTAACCTCAAACTCCTGGGCTTAACTGACCCTGCTGCTTCTGCTTCCCAATTAGCTAAGACTACAGGTGCATGCCACCAAGTCTGGCTGATTCTTAAACTTTTTGTAGAGATAGAGTCTAGCTATGTTGCCCAGGCTGATCTAGAACTCCTGGCCTCAAGTCATCCTCCTACCTCTACTTCCCAAAGTATTGGAATTACAGGCATGAGCCACCACACCAGGCTCACAGTTTTCTTCTACTCATTTAGCAGTGACTGCACCTTTAGAAATGCTGTAGATAAACTATGTAAAAATATAAGTGGTTGTATGTATGAAACATCTAAAGTGGAAAGTTCTGTAAAGCAAGAAGGACTAATTTAGTATAAATATATCTCTGTTAATTGCAAAAATGATAATACAGAAGGGTGATGAAAGTTATGTTTAAGGGCGAGGTGACTCACGCTTGTAACCCCAGCACTTTGGGAGGCCAAGGCGGGCGGATCACGAGGTCAGAAGTTTCAGACCATCCTAGCTAACATGGCGAAACCCCGTCTCTACTAAAAATACAAAAAATTAGCCAGGTGGCACTAGCCTGTAGTCCCAGTACTCGGAAGGCTGAGGCAGGAGAATTGCTCGAACCTGGGAGGCGGAGGTTGCAGTGAGCCGAGATTGCGCCACTGCACTACGGCCTGGGCAACAGAGAGAGACTCCATCAAAAAAAAAAAAATGTTATGTTTAAGTTGGGAGCTAAGATAATGTACAAAGGAAAAAAAGATCTTTTATTTTCTATATATATATATATATATATATCAAAAACATAAGGCAGGTGGCCAGAGTACCATGATGGGTGAGAGTCTACAATCAGATAAAGAGAAAACAATGGCCGTCACCCTAGCCATGTGTACAGACCACACCAACTGAAAGGAAAACATTTCAAGCCCTTCTTTAGGAGGAAGGAGCCCCACAACTGCTTCTATTACTTTACTTACTATTCTTACCTGTCTAAAATTCATAGGTTGGATAGAAAAGATACTGATGCTCAGAACCGTCATAATAACTTACAGGAGTCTCAGTTTTTCAGATATTAAGCCGAGGACCAAAAGACAGGTAGGATGCCCTCTCTAACCTCTTCCCTATATCTGTTTTTGTTTTTAGAGTAATCAGAGGTTGGGTGGAGGGGGAGGCAGGTAGAGGTATAAAATATCTCTGAACACACCTTGCCTTTGTCTTTAATGGCAGGTTTCTCTAGGGGAAGCTTAGGAGACTTAAGAGTATAAAAAATAAGCTCATATTTGAATACTCTTGCTCTTTATATGAATATACATACATTAAGGAATAAATCTTAAAATGACTATGCTATCAATTTAAAGATCAAAAATGTCATGGAGGCCAGGTGTGGTGGCTCATGCCTGTAACTCTAGCACTTTGGGAGGCTGAGGTGGGTGGACCACTGAGGTCTGGAGTTTGAGACCAGCCTGGCCAACATGGTGAAACCCCATCTCCACTAAAAATACAATGAGGCCGGGCACGGTGGCTCACACCAGTAATCCCAGTACTTTAGGAGGACAAGGCGAGCGAATTGCCTGAGATCAGAAGTTCGAGACCAGTCTGGCCAACATGGTGAAACCCCGTCTCTACTAAAAATACAAAAAATTAGCTGGGCGTGGTGAAGTGCACCTGTAATCCCAGCTACTTGGGAGGCTGAGGAATTGCTTGAACCAGGGAAGTAGAGGTTGCAGTGAGTCGAGATCGCCCACTGTACTCCAGCTTGGGAGACAGAGCAAAACTGTCTCAAACAAAAACAATTAGCTGGGTGCAGTGGTGGGCGCCTGTAATCCCAGCTACTTGGGAGGCTAAGGCAGGAGAATCGCTTGAACCCAGGAGGCGGAGGTTGCAGTGGCCGAGATCGTGCCACTGCACTCCAGCCTGGGTGACAGAGCAAGACTCTCAAAAAAAAAAAAAAGTAACTGAACAGATACTATTCAATTACACACTATATAAAACAATATACCCTTTTTTTTTCTTAAGTGATAGAACATAGATCTTTACCTGGGTCCCAATCTTCTACGGCTTCCCATAACCTCCTCGATAACTAGTTTATCAAAACAAAACCAAGAAGCCTAGAATATATGATTACATAACTAAGGTATGCTTTATTTTGAAAACTGTCACTTTCTCTTTAGAGGATATTTGTTCTTCAATCAAGAACTATGGGGGCGATTTAACTGGAAAAGTCTGTTTTTTAAAAAGTTTTATGCATAATGGTGTGTTTTATTAAAATCTGAAACCACTTAAACCGCTGATTGCTACCATTCTTGCTTTGACAAACTATTGAAAGCTAACACGTTGAACTGGTTAAGACTCAACTCTCAATCATTTTACATAGTTTTGGCAAATTACAACAAAACATAACAAAAGCCATTCCACTCCGGTGTGAGGTGCCATGTTTGAAGTAATTATATAAATAAATTGTGGCTTTAAAATACAAAATGCTTAATTGCTTTTAAAATAAAAAAAAATACACTATACCTGAGCTGTGAAGACCATAAATTTAAGCTCAAAGCAAACAAGAGTTGTAAGAAGCATACACTTAATAGTAGTTACTCTTAGCAAATTTCTGAAATGGTGATGGTATTTATTTCACCTGGGGAAGTAAGGGACCGGTATTTTGGCTTCTCTGGACTTTTCTGGAGCAACAAAACAGAAAAGGCCACAGTCCCTGCCGGCAGACAAGAAAAGGCGAAGACTGGAGGATCCCTAGATTGGGACAGTAGTAGAGCACTGCCTCAGATCTAGAACTAAGCATGATCCCTTCTTTGTGTTATAAAAACTAAGACGAAAAACTACACTGCCCCACAGACAGCTCCCAACTCTGTGGAAGAGAGGAGGGCGGGTGGGCGGCAGGTGTCAGGCGGCCTCCGCTCCGTGCCTTTGTTGAGCGTCGCCGCCCTCCACCCTCCCTGCTTCCGTGCGGGGATTCCCCCTCCAGGCGACAGGCGCCTCGGGGCTGGGGGCAGAGAGGGTGCCCAAGAACCGCACCCGGGCTTCCGGCCCGTCTGGTAGGCTTGCTTGACTGGGCCGGGACGGACTGGGCGCGGAAGGGAGCGGTGGGCGCGCGCTAGACGGCGAGCGCGTCGCAGCCTTACCTTGGACACCATCTTCTTGAGCTGGCTCTCCGACACCGCCATGACGACCGCCTCGCGACTCCAGTCCCCGCAGGCAGAGGGTCAGCCGCTGCTGGGTTGCCCCACACCGCCCCACAAAAGCGCACACCCCCAACCCAGCCTCAAATAACAGGAAGTCGGTACCAAGACAGCACTTCCGCTTCCTCTACGTCACTTCCGGGACGCCATCCTGCGGGCAAGGGTGGACGCCGTGCAGGGTTGGGGGAGTCCTGGCGGGGTGGTTCCAACCAACACGCCCCTCGAATGCCAGATTCAGCCTGACGAATCGGGTCCCAAAGATGAGGGCAAGACTGTTTTGAGGGTCGAAACTCTGTTTCAGGATAAGATTGGCAGGTATTTCAGAGTCGATTTAAGTAACCTAGTGACGGGAGGGGAAGAAGGACGAAGGACTTGCCAGTTAGCTTTAATGACTGATTCATCAAGTGGGAGGACTCTGCACTGGCAGTCAGAGAACTGTTCAGCCACTGACTTGCCCTTGTGATAATGGTAGGCTAGTGCATTTCTAGCTCAGGCGTAAGTTTTTCCCAACTCTAAAATGATACACTAGCATTAGATGATGACCAGTGTTCCTCTGATTATCTGGTGATTTTTTTTTTAAGCTTAAAAGCCCTTTATACTACGTTGGCAAGGGTAAAGTGTAGAGCTTTTGTTTCACAAGATGCCAGACAGTAATTTCTTCTCCAGGAAACCGTTCCCTAAGTCAGAATTTCTCCTCTGTACCCAGACATAAATGACAACACAGGCTGCATTCTACCTGATGCTGTATTTGTGTACTTGTTAACCATCAAAATCTAAGCCCTCGAAGGCAGGCTTACTTCAGATCTTAATTGTCTTGCACAATGCAAGAGTAGGTATTTCCATCTTAATTGAATTTCTATTCCCATAAAAATTCTTCACGGTGACTTAAATTATTATTACACATCACCACCAGTTTTGTAAGCACAGTGTCATTTAAAGTGTTGAAAAGTTTGAGTTTGATGATGAGCTGTTTGGCAGTTAGGATGATTTTAGTATATCCCTAATGATTACAAGGCTGTGGTATTGATTCCCTTCACAGCTGGCATCTAAGTAAAGGTCACATTCACAAGAAAGGCTTAACTGAAAGCATGTAGAAGCATCATTATAAACTGTTGCTAACACACACAAATAAAGGCTATTCCAATAGGTATTGTTTTTTCTTTTTCTTTTTTTTTTTTTTTTTTTTTTTGAGACAGAGTCTCACTCCGTTGTCCAGGCTGGAGTGCAGTAGCGCCATCTCGGCTCACTGCAACCTCCACCTGTTTTTCAATAACACCTTAGTTAAGTATACAGCTCCAGTCAAACCAAACTAGAGGTCAGTCTGTTCTTCCATTTTACTTGCTGTTTTATGTCATTTAAAAGCAATGTGGTTTTCAAACTGTTCTTAAAGCCACAGCTTAACCAGGAGTCCCTTTAATGAGAGCAACTGTACCTTTATGAATTGGAGGAATGCCACATAATATATATTTTTATATATTTTATAAATATAAATTTATAAATATAAATTATGTGTGTATAATATATATGTATATGTATATATACATATAGATAATCATATATGTGTGTGCATAAAAAAATACATATATATAAAATTTGTTTGAAGTGGAATTTTGCTCTTGCTTGCCCAGGCTGGAGTGCAATGGTGTGATCTCAGCTCACTGCAACCTCTGCCTCCCAGGTTCAAGCGATTCTCGTGCCTCAGCCTCCCGGGTAGCTGGGATTACAGGTGCCCACCACCAAGGCCAGCTAATTTTTTGTATTTTTAGTAGAGACAGGATTTCACTGTGTTGGCCAGGCTGGTCTTGAACTCCTGACCTCAGGTGATCCGCCTACCTCAGCCTCCCAAAGTGCTGGGATTACAGGTGTGAGCCACCACATCCAGCCTATTTATATATTTTTTGAGACATGGCCTCATTCTGTTGCTGAGATTGCAGTGCAGTGGCGTGAACATGGCCCACGGCAGCCTTGACCTCCCTGGCTCAAGTGATCCTCCTGTATAGCTGGGACCACATGCGTGTGCCACCATCCCCAGGGAATTTTTAAATTTTTTGTAAAGATGAGGCCTCACTTTGTTGCCCAGGCTGGCCTCAGAACCCCTGGGCTCAGGTGATCCTCCCACGTTAGCCTCCCAAAGTGCTGGGATTACAGGTGTGACCCACTGTGCCCAGCAATATATTGTTTAAAAAGGTTTCTTGCTGCATGTTTACTATCAGTCTTTTGCAATCTTTCAGGGTCAACACTGTACCCCAATATAAAGTGTTAACTTCGTATCTATTTCATTGGAACCATGGTAGATTAAATGTGCGTGGGGAAAACGTTTTTGTGGTTTTGGAAATATGCAAAATCAGTTAATTTTTTGATATGAAGGTAGTAGTAGTTGAAATGCTTTTGAAAGTTGTTTCCCAGGTGTGGTGGCTCACGCCTGTAATCCCAGCACTTTGGGGAGGCTGAGGTGAACAGCTGATGAGGTCAGGGGATCAAAGACCATCCTGGCCAACATGGTAAAACCGTCTCTACTAAAAATACAAAAATTAGCTGGGTGTGGTGGCACCATGCCTGTAATCCCAGCTACTTGGGAGGCTGAGGCAGGAGAATCCCTTGAACCAGAGAGTCTGAAGTTGCAGTGAGCTGAGATTGTGCCACTGCAATCCAGCCTAGTGACAGAGTGAGACTCCGTCTCAAAAAAAAAAAAAAAAAAAAAAAAAGTTGCTTGCTATTTCAACACTAAAGATGAGTTTTTTCCCACTCATTAGGCATTTTGATTTCTATCCTCACATGTATTAATGGAGAATTTTAAATCCCCCAATTATCACAGTTGAAAACACAAATAAGTTTGTGGTGCACCTGTAGTTCCAGCTACTCCAAAGGTGGAGGCAGGAGGATTATTTAAGTACAAGAGTTCGAGTCCAGCCTGGGCAACATAGAACCTGGCTCAAAACCAAAAAGACTTAAAAAGTTTTCTTGTTAAAAATAACTTTTAAAAGTTTGAAAACAATTGATAAAATCTAGTCTCTTCATTTTACACAAAATAACTAAATATCCTGGGTGCTGTATGAATTATATGAAAAAATCTTTCTCCTTAATCTGTTTCCTTTCACTTAATAAATGAAGCATCACCTGGTGATTTTAAAATCAGCTTATTTTATTCATTATTCTTAATATTTAAGGAAAGCACAGTAAACTGGAAAAATAAAAATGTACCTTCTGCTACATTAAAAAAGCATTTTTATCCAAAGCCCACTAAAAATTGTAACAAGCTCTGCATGATCTTGTAAGAATAGAAACATGAAAGTTAACAGAAGCATTTAGAATGTCAAATTATCACAACATCATAGGGAAGTGGTGATGGTGGTATTACTTCTTGACTGGGATTTACAACATGATTACTAATACAGTTAACATTCAAGGAAATATCTGATACAGAGAATTACCTCTATATTGTGGCCTTCCAGAGGGCAAAGACTATATTATTCATCTTTGAATAGTCAAATTCTAACACAGTATTCGGAATAACAGTAAGTGTTAAATAAGCATTTGTTGTATTGACATGTTTCTTTTATAATTAATGTAATAAGTTCTTGGTAATTTATTATGTAATATTTTCTGGTTAGATTATTGTTCAAAAGTATATAAGGAATTATCTAACTTTAATTAGATATGAAATATTAGGCTAGTTTCAAAAACACATAGTTTTTAGTTTTACTTTCCTATTTCATACAAAAGGACAGTAACAATACACTGTTAGGGTAACACGAAATAATTTACATGTATATTGAAATTACATAGAACTAAATGCTTATCTCTTCAAATGTCCAAGGTTTTTATCCAGTTAACTCTGGTGAGACTCTTTCCAAGTGTATTAAATACTTTTCTGCTTTCCTAAACATGGGATACTGAATATAATTTCATCTTTTCTTTATGACTAAAGTTCATCATTATAAGCATTCCTTATTAAACTGAAACAACATTAGTTTACCAATTTCCTCTTTACCTAGGATGTGTCTGCCCTTATAATCCCTCCTATCTCCATCTGGATTCACCTATTATATGCTTGCTTTATTTTTATAAGAGACAGTCTCACTCTGTTGCCTAGACTGCAGTCCAGTGGCATATCATAGCTCACTGGAATCTTGAACTTCTGGGCTCAAGCGATCCCCCCGCCTCAGCCTCCTGACTAGCTGAAACTACAGGTGCTTATGACCACACCTGGCTAATTTTTAAAATTTTTATTAGAGACACAGTGTTACTTACTATGTTACCCGGGCTGGTCTCAAACTCCTGGGCTCAAGCAGTCCTCCCACCTCGGCCTCCCAAAGTGCTAGGATTACAGGCATGAGACACTGCACCCAGCCTTACTATATGCTGTCAAAGCACCTTGGAATTCTTCACAGTACTTATTACACTTGTAATTGTACATTTATGTGAGATTTTATTACTATATCTTCCATACTAAATTGTATAGACCATGAGGGCTGGTACCTAGACCAGGCCTATTCACCATTAATGGCTGGTGTATAGCAGGTTCCTAATAAATACTAGCTGAATGACTAAATAAATAAACACCTACCTCAGTGCATAACCCCCTCTGCAATTTGCTGAGGAAGTCTGGGAATCCAGGGATTCAGTCTTCCTAAAAACTCTCTTTGTTTTTTAAAAAAGCAAGCCTTACATGAGAGTGAAAATAATCCTTTCATGGTGTATACAGGACCCCAACTTTAGGGTCTTTTGATAACTATTTTGGCTGTTAAGCAGTTTCCCCCTTTTAGTACCTAGAAAAAGTAGAGGTTGTATCGATCAGTGCCCCTTAATAGCCATGACTTCTTGTGCACTAAGCCTCAATTTCCTTTTATAAAATGATGATGGTAATAGCCCCTACTTTGGTGGGTTGTTGTGAGGATTCAGTAAAATAAGTGCTTATCACACTGCCTGGTATATACGAAGTGTTGATGTTAACTGTTACTATTAGGTGTATGTCACAATAGTAATAATGAGCTATCTTTCACATAATAAAATATTGCTCTTGATCAATCACCAAAGTGTTTGTACTCTGAACTGTGTCATCAGGAAAGGTTAAAGTATTTGCTCAGAACAAATAATGGCGAGAGTCCATTTGACCTCTCCCTATTATGATCACTGTTTTTAATGAAAATCTCATATTACGGCTTTAAAGTAAGCTGCTTGGCTTTCATTCATAATCTGTTTCCACTAGAAATTCACATTTGGCTATGGTTCTGCTAATGTCACAATTAGTTTATGAGATGTTGGAGATCTTAAATACTCCAGGAAGAAGTTATGGAAAATTTCATAAAGTCCCACTGGAAATTATACTTTTAATGCATATATTTTTAAAATTCACTTTCCCTTTTACGATTTTATTTTTCATTTATTTATTTATTTTCACTCTTGTTGCCCAGGCTGGATGCAATGGCATGATCTCGGCTCACTGCAACCTCTGCCTTCCCTTCCAGGTTCAAGTGATTCTCCTGCCTCAGTCTCCCTAGTAGCTGGGATTACAGGCATGTGCCACCACACATGGCTAATTTTGTATTTTTAGTAGAGATGGAGTTTCTCCATGTTGGTCAGGCTGGTCTTGAACTCGACCTCAGGTGATCCACCCACCTCGGCCTCCCAAAGTGCTGGGATTACAGGCGTGAGCCACTGCACCTGGCCCCCTTTTACTATTTTAAAGTGCATATAAAATTATTTTCCATTTTTTGGTAGCTAATGAATTTGAAGAAGGGAAATACAATGCTTTACCATTACTACCAACAGCATTTTACACAAGAAACATTAGTAACTTAAGCTGTGGATCCTGTGACTGTACACCTGACACAAATTTTGTAAATATATACCGGGC
The DNA here is from genome assembly GCA_963573385.1 of Cacajao melanocephalus. Lineage (NCBI taxonomy): Eukaryota > Metazoa > Chordata > Mammalia > Primates > Pitheciidae > Cacajao > Cacajao melanocephalus. Next base: position 2,081 of record CAUYLG010045680.1, on the reverse strand, counting down.
CTTGAACTTATGTTTATTATAAAAGTCAAAGGGTAACTTTCTTTTAAAGATGTATTACTTATAAAATAGTCCCAAAGTGTGAATTGTGCTTTCAGTTTAGGATATATGAACTAAAATGATGCACGCTGGAGATGAATATTTACCCCTGCTGTAGATTTAAAGAACAGAATAGACATCTTAAGAATGCCGAATAAAATTAATTTTTCCCTTCCTTATTTAACTCCTTAAAGATTTAAATTACAAAGCTAAACAAGAAACCCTCTACTTTAATCAAGCAGTTTGTAAGGATAAGTAGCAGGATACAGAAATTCTCAAACATATATATATATATATATATATATATATGTAAAATTAAATGACTTTTCCTTTCAGGTGGAAGTCCAGCCTCTCAAATTGCATTTGAGAATCAAAGTTTTAACTGTTGTTGGAGACCATGGATTGAGGATGCACTGCTTTGGAGTTTCTCAGTAATTGTATCTTCTTTCAATGTAGTTTTGATTTCAGATACTCCACTGGTTCCCAGGATGCAAGGCAAACTTAAAAACACTTCACTATTTATATCATAATATCCCTGAAATGAGAAAAATGGGGATTATAATAGAACTAAATCACTGTAAAGATGGTAATACAAAGATGCATGCTTTCTTGCTTTCTTCGTTCTAGGACAAAGTGATACAAGTTGGACTTAAAATTTTTTTTGTTCATTTGTTTTGGTTTATTTTTATTTTTAATTTTATTTTTAGAAGTCCAGACCTCACAATTGCTCACTGATTTTATAAACTCAAGTTATCATTTCAGAAAATTTTTGAGAGATAGAAGCAACTTGATTAGACACCCCCTTTGAGGAGAAGTAAGCTAGACCCCCTGCAATATGGGTAGCAGGTTAGGAGCTAAGAAAAAAGATAGTTAAGAATGGATTTCATGGGGAGGGGCATGGGATGGTCTCTAGGCACCGTCAAATTACAATATCTTCTTTAAAAAAAAATTATTGGTACCATGATGGTGTGTATTTGTGGGGTACATGTGATATTTCAATGTATGCATACAATGTGTACTGATCAAATCAGGGTAATTGGGCTATCCATCACTTCAAACATTTATCATTTATTTGTGTTGAAAACATTCCAAATGGTGTCTTCTAGCTATTTTGTTTTTCTTTTCTTTTTTGAGATGAGGTTTCTCTATGTTGCTCAAGCTGGTCTTGAACTCCTAAGGTCAAGCGATCCTCCCCCTCAGCTTCCCAAAGTGCTGGGATTACAGGCATGAACCACCGCACCTGGCCTCTTCTAGCTATTTTGAAATGTACAATAAGGCCAGGTGAGGTGGCTCACACCTGTAATCCCAGCACTTTGGGAGGCCAAGGTGGGCGAATCACAAGGTCAGCAGATCGAGACCATCCTGGCCAACATGGTGAAACCTTGTTTACTAAAAATACAAAAATTAGCTGGGCATGGTGGTGTGCACCTATAGTCCCAGCTACTTGGGAGGCTGAGGCAGGAGAATCGCTTGAACCCAGGAGACAGAGGTTGCAGTGAGCCGAGATCATGCCACTGCACTCCAGCCTGGTGACAGAGCGAGACTCTGTCTCAAAAAGGAAAAAAAAAGTACAATAAATTATTAATAATCACACTCACCCTACTGTGCTGTTGAAAACTAGAATTTATTCCATCTATTTTTTTTAAGAAAGAAAGAAAGAGAAAAGAAAGAGTGAAAGAAAGAAAAAAAAATAATGTAAAAAAAAGAATGTAAGAGAGAAAGAAAGAAAGAAGAGAAAGAGGGAGAGAGAACAGGATTCCTGTTCTATTGCCCAGGCTAGAATGCAGTCTAAAAATGGGTATGAAAAACCTCTTTTATGCCAATAATTGTGCTTAACAATGGAGACAGGAAGGAATAAGGGATGAAAATAACAAAGCAACAGCCAACCAATATTTTATTTAGACCTGTGAAATGCTATGCAATTGCTGAGGAGTGATTTACTTCCAATTATGTGGTCACTTTTAAAATAGGTGTAATATGATACTGAGAAAAATGTATGTTTTGTGGATTTGGGGTGGAGAGTTCTGTAAATATTTGTTAAGTTT
>CAUYLG010045679.1:0-55725 GCA_963573385.1 Cacajao melanocephalus | reverse complement strand
TCAAAGATCAGATGGTTGTGTATGTGTGGTGTTGCCTCTGAGGCCTCTGTTCTGTTCCATTGGTCTATATCTCTGTTTTGGTACCAGTACCATGCTGTTTTGATTACTGTAGCCTTGTAGTATAGTTTGAAGTCAGGTAGTGTGATGCTTCCAGCTTTGTTCTTTTTGCTTAGAATTGACTTAGCTATGCGAGCTCCCTTTTGGTTCCATATGAACTTCAAGGAGGTTTTTTCCAGTTCTGTGAAGAAAGTCAATAGTAGCTTGATGGGGATAGCGTTGAATCTGTAAATTACTTTGGAAAGTATGGCCATTTTCACGATATTGATTACAAGGTGTTTTGAGACAAAACATTTAATTCAGCTAGAGTTAAGTCTCTGACATGCTGAGACCTGGGAGAAGAGTTAACACATTGGTATGTATGGATTTCTATGGTATGAAACAGATTATGGGGGATAATTTCTTGATTTCATAGAGATTATGAGGCAGCAAGAGATTCTGACTATCTGCAGAGAGTGATGTGAGAAAAGAGAGTGAAAGGGGGGCTGTCAGCCACTGCGGTAGCAGGGCCCCATTGTATCCTGCATTTCACAGGTGAGCCTGCCTGAGTGAGTGAAATCATTGATTAAAGAGACCCTCAGCAGGGTGCAGTGGCTCATGCCTGTAATCCCAGCACTTTGAGAGGCCAAGGTAGGCAGATCACCTGAGGTCAGGAATTTGCAACCAGCCTGGCCAACATGGTGAAACCTTGTCTTTACTAAAAACACAAAATTAGCTGGGTATGGTGGCGCAGGCATGCAGTCCCAGCTACTCGGGAGGCTAGGGCAGGAGAATCGCTTGAACCTGGGAGATGGTGGTTGCAGTCAGCCAATAGCATGCCATTGCACTCCAGCCTGGGTGACAAGGGGGAAACTCTGTCTCAGGAAAAAAATGAAAAAGGACCCTCCCTCCTGAAGCCAAGGTAGTTAAAGAAAACGAACCTAGCAGAATGTGCCTATAATCCCAGCTGAGGCAGGAGGATTGCTTGAGCCCAGCTTGGGCAACATAGTAAAACCTCCATCCTCAAAATACAATAATAATAAAAGCTTAGCCTTCTGCCTAACATCATAGAATCATGGGAGCAGCAGCAGGCCGCCTTATCTGTTAGGTACAGTAGACACAATGGCTAGGGCCCAGGAAGCTTTTAGGAGGCCACAAAGATGTTTTAGTTTCCTTTAAAATCAGGAACAGAATAGATAATCCAGCCTCAACTTCATTCATGTTCATATCAATGCAATTGCAAATTATAATATTTAATATTTTTATTCAATAAGGGGCCCACAATGGCAAAAGTGCCTGATGAACATTTTAGTGTGACTCTTGGCGTCAGAGATATCAGAATGATTTGAAGTGCTTGCCCAAAAACGCAGATTCCTGGGCACCACTCTAGTGCTACAGAATCTGACTCCTTTGGGATGGGACCAGAGCCTGGCGTTTCAGCAAACACCTCAGGTGATCCAAATACCAAAAAGAATTTCTGACCCTAAACCACCAAGACCTGTCACAGGTGCAAAGTAGACTTGTTTCAGCAGGGACTATTTGCTGGGTCAATAAGCCCTTCAGATTCACTGAACTATGCCTGTATTGTCTCCCTGTAATTTTCAACCAAATATTAATACTCAGCATCCCTTCATGCTGTCATACTTAGTTGTGTGTGGTTTTTTTTTAATCAGCAGAGGTCTGTGTTTATCATTAAGCGCCCCTGTATTTGCCCTTTAGGATGAAAATGTTCACCATTAAATGACAGTTTTCAAGTATTTTATTTGAAAAGGAGGAAAATGATATAGTTGACATATTTAGATTAAGGATAACTATAGCATTACTGAATGCATTATTATTCTTCAGTGCGATACACCCTGATATTCAGCCTTGCCCTGAGTTAACCAAACCAGTGGAGAACAAAAGCAAATAAGAGCAGGTCTCTCTTTTTTATTCCAATTTCTTAACATTTATTGTCAATGATGAATTCAGATGCCAGTGGCCTGCCTCAAAAGCCACTCTTAAGCAATAAGGAGTCTGCCAATCCACTTAAAAAACCACAAGAGAAAAAAATCCAAAACCTCTATGTTAATAAAGCAGCAACTGTGGCCCCCTAACCTCCTCCACTTCAACTACAGGTATTCCTAGCAGCCAGGGCACAGTGCCTTAATCCTCCCAGTGACCCGAGCATCTGATGTGCCATCTGCATTGGCTCTGTGTTGGTATCAGCTCTGGCCTTGGCCTACAGAGCTTCAAATGAAGAGACTATGATAGAAGAAGCCAGAAGGAAACAAATGAGGGAAGATGTGGGTACTTCAAGACTGTCAGAGATGTTCCTGAATTAGTGGCATTAATCTAGAGGCCATATTCTGCAGTGGGAAGAGCAATGGGCCTGACATCACAGGGACCTTGCAAGATTCAGTTGCTGGCTCTGAGGGTTCCTGCCTAGGTGATCTCAGGAAAGGAAGTTTCTTGCACTCTGAGCGTGCTTCCTCAAGTTTCAAATGCAGAGATAATTCTTACCTCACAGGATTGTTTGAGGAATTGAGACCATGTGTGTGGAACCACCTATTTTACCACCTGGTACATAGTCTAGGTGCTCAATAGATGGTGTTCGAATCTGAAACTTACCTGGAGAAATTTTAAAATTTTTACTATTCAATAGATAATGACTTAGCAAATTAGCAATATGACTGCTTACTTTCTTTGTTTTATTTATACATAAGGCTTTAAATCATCAAAACGTAGGCTGTCAAGGAAAAGATACTATTTCATAATCTTAGAGTTCGTTTAATCTCAGCAAAGGGGAAGGATTTCACAATGAAGATGTGTAGCAGGCGTTACCTCATCGTTTTCACTGGGCAGAACAAAGACCAATGAGTAGACATTATAAGAAGGCACACTGGCTGGTCACATTTGATCACGACTGTAATCCCAACATTTTGGGAGGCTGAGGTGGGAGGATCACCTGAGGTCCGCAGTTTGAGACCAGCCTGACAAACGTGGAAAAACCCCCGTCTCTACTAAAAATACAAAATTAGCCAGGCGTGGTGGTGTGCCTGTAATCCCAGCTACTTGGGAGGCTGAGGCAAAACAATCATTTGAACCCAGGAGGCGGAGGTTGCAGGGAGGCGGAGGTTGAGGTGAGCCAAGATCGGGGCATTGCACTCCAGCCAGGGCAACAAGAGCAAAACTCCATAAAAAAAATAATAATAAAAAGGCACATCTTGGTTCAGCATTAAAAAGGGCCTTCTGGCAATTGGAGCCAGGACAATGCTGCACAACTCCATGGGGCAGGATTCCCCTAGACCACAGCCACATCACAGCTCCTGGATTGTGCAGGGCGCAAGTGCACTGCAGTCCTAAGCCCTGGCCAGAGCTGTCCCACATGTAACTGGCTAGATTGTGAAGAACGAAGTTCCCGTCATGGAATCTGTTCAATTTGAGGTAAAGAGACTAAGTCGAGAATGTTAAAGAGATAGCTCCTACTTTGGATAGGAGTCTTAATAGGCTTTTCATCATTCTTAATTGGTTTATCAAACATTTATGGAGTGTCTATTGTATATCAGGCACAGACTTCATCCTAAGGAAAAAAATATGAGTAAGACACCATCCCTGCCCCCAGGGCAGACAGAAGCCCTACCCACTTGGTAATACTGTGCTCCCCACAGCACTATGGCATCCTGATGTGGGGTTAGATGTCTCCTGCAGTGCTTAGCTATGCCCTCTATCTATAAGATTGTTATTCTCTCCTTCCCAAAGATACAAACCTGTTCTTTTCCCACAGATTTGATGTCCGTACTTGTGGACACACGGTTGCAACTGCATTATCTCATTTAGATTCTCCACGTTATTAGCTCTCAAGATAAGTTCATTTCCATTATGAAAGAGAAGCTGAAGAATACTGACTTCAGTGACAAAGAATGATCCTCTGATATTAGAAAAATCTGTTAAGAGCAATAAAAAAAAGCTAAAACTTGTTTTACAACTAGATATGTACAAACGGATAATGTTTTGTAGGAAGGATACCAAAATGTTATTTTCTAAAAGTAATAAGGTATTCTGGGTATGCTTGGTAGTCATAAAATACCACAAATAAAGTAGGATGCTGCACGTTATCTGTGACAGTGTCATACAGGTCAGTAGGATTTTGAGCATCCTTTGAAGGAGGCACAATTAATGCATGATGTCCACATGTATAGATTCCAGTGAGTACTCGCACATAATACATATACTTTCTCCCATTTCCGTCTGGCCTGGAGTACGTATCATTGGCAGAATAACTGGCATTGACAGCAAAATAGGTACCCTTTCCAAATGCCGCAGCTGCGAAGAGAAAAACCATTTTTAAGGATTTCAATTTAATGTAAAATTTGATATGTTGGCCCAATCTGATAAGTAATATTATTTCTAAAGCCTCTCTAAATTTTTTATGTGTGCTTTTCACTTTTAATCATCAATTTTTCTAGTTTGAAGGGCCAGTCAGTCCCCTTTGGGATGAAATACAGTGAGTCCTACCCTGAAACTCAGGCTGCAACATGGCCACCAATGATGGGGGACCACAGTGAATCCACATGGTCCTAGCCACCTCGGGCTCTCATGGCTGATGCCTCATTCGGAGCAGTCAGATTACTTGCTTCCTTACCATTCTTTCCAGCATAGCTGCGGTTAAAGCCATTTCGATTGACATGTGGCACAGAGTCAGCATCTGTCCCGTGGAAGAGTTGCTTCTCATTTAGTGTCTGGCCATTCTTGGCATCCATGGTGTTTTTCTTTGCCTGGTAGCTATTCCAGAGATCTGGATTCTGAATCCTTTCAATCTGCAAATTAATAAAGAACAATATTCTGCCAGTTCCAAGAACACTTGCCAACATATAGCAAATGAAACATGATCACTATGTTTCATAAATAAAAGCACACTAAACAGCAAATCCAATGCCAGATGGCAGCTTTTTGCATTCAGAAATATTTTTAGATCCAGTGATTCATAAAAACAGGCAGTGGGAAGAATGTTGGTTTAATATTTAACATTTTTATGTACTACATGAGAGCAAACAAGGTTTAGAATTTTAAGTACTCGACATGAATTCCACTGACCCAGCCTGTGCAACTCCTGATTTTTACATGTACTCTAATGACTGCTCCTGTTGCTATCCACCTCGCTTTGCACTTTGCCTTTCAGCACCTCAATTCCTCCGGGATATTGGTTGACCTAGGTGTGTACTAACAAAGTGTCTAGGCAAGAATGAAATTAACTAATGAAAATTAATCTCTGGTCCAGTTGGAAGAGTAGAGCATGAATCTTGAATGTTGTAGACTAAAGTAGCTATGCTTTGACCATACTGTTTAGGCAGTGGCCTCCAGGGCTGGAGGAAATTGCTTGAGTCCTTGGTTGCAGATCTGCTTCTAAACTCCCCTAATCACCAAGTCGTAGCAGTTTCATAAGGTTGTCCTAGGAAGAGTGAGGGGTGAGTAAAGGTGGCCAAAGTACCTCATGGAAAGGCACAAGGTTAAGGTTCCATGTTGTCCATGTTGTCAGAATCTTTTCCATTTTGGCGAACTCTCAGGCCTAATACTGCTACCTGCCATCATCTGTTTTTTTTGATTTGTTTTGTTTTATTTTTCCAGTTTTGGGTTTTCTATTTTTAATTAAGACACAATTTGCACTCTAATTCAAAGTCTCAGCATTAGCATATATGTTGTTGATCTGGTTTATGATTTTAAAATTATTTTTCCTTTGTATTCTTTACAGCTAAATTTCTAATCTTCAAAATGCCTACAACTATTTTATTTCATTTACCTTAAATTTTATCTTACTCATTTTTAAAGGCTTCAACATTTTTTGAGTTTTGACATAATTCTCAATTTCTTAGTCTTTTGATTCTTAAATTTGAAAAGGTTGTATCTTACCCTTAAAAAATTTTTAAAACAATTACGTCAAGTAATTTTTTTTAATAATCTGATTCTATATTTCTCATGGGATAAATTCTAAGGTAAAAAAAACAAATAAATCTTAAACTTTATTTAGTAGGTTTATTATTAGCAGCAGATGTCTAGCCAGGGTAGATTACTTTTATCAGACCAACCTCTCACCGACAACTACTAGAAGAGCTAGAGGGGAAAAAAGTCTATTTGAAGACAACAAGGAATTGATGAGCTAAGACTCCAGAGAGAAGGGAAGTATAGTAAAACAGTAAAATCAGAAAACAATAATTTCTTCAAAGTGCTGAAAGAAAATAATTGCCAATCCAAAATTCTACACCCAGCAAAAATATCCTTCAAAAAAATGAAAGAAAAATAAAGAAATTTTCAGATAAATAAAAACTGAGAGAATTCATCACTACCAGATCTGCACTGGAAGAAATACTAAATCTAGATGAAAAATTATCCCAGATGGAATCATGGAAATATAGGAAGGATTGAAGGACACTGGAAGTAAAAGTAAATATTTTGGTACATGTAAACAAATATAAACAAATTAAAAATGTTTCATTGAGTTTTAAATACAAATAGAATTAAAATGTGTGTTAAAAATAACACAAAAAGCAGAAGAGAGATAAACGAGGCTTAAATTATTCAAATGTCATTGCATCATCTAGGGAATGATGAATATACTAATTTACATTACAGTTTAGTAAGTCAAGGATGCATGTTATAATCTCTAGAGTAAGCAATGAAAGAATTATCATAGAATGTATAACTAACAACATAATAGGGGTAAAAATAAATAATAGAAATTATCCAAAAGAAAGCAGGAAAAGATAAAACAGAACAAAGAATAGACATGATAAATAGAAAACAGAGATTAATATGGTGCATTTAAACCCAAATATATCAGTAAATACAGTAAGTAAGATTAAGTACTCCAATTAAAAGATAAAGATTGTCAGACTGGATGATGAAAAGCAAAACTCAAGTATATGCTGCTACCAAAAGACACATCTTAAATATACAGTTATTACAAGATTAAAAGAATGAAAAAAGATATACCATAACATGCTAACAAAAACCAAAGAAAGCTGGCACTTTTAATATTGCTAATAATTTTCATATGATAATTTTGAAACAATTATATGTATTCTATATGATAAAGCAAGTAAGAATGTACTATTATTAAAAGCCAAAATTTCTATTGTATACAAAATGATATAAAATATTAAGATATTAAGAAAAAAATTTTAAACATTAAATTTTAATTGAAAACATGAATATGGCTGGGTGCTGGGGCTCACACTTGTAATCCCAACACTTTGGGAGACTGAGGTGGGTGGATCCCAGCTCTTTTGAAGTCAAAAGTTTGAGACCAGCCTGGACAACACAGACTCCATCTCTACAAAAAAAAATTAGGTGTGGTGGCACATGCCTGTAGCCCCAGCTACTCTGGAGCCTGACAGGGGAGGATTGCTTGAGCCCAGGAGTTGGAGGCTGCAGTAAGCTATGATCACATCGATAGACTCCATCTGGGATGACAGAGCAAAACCTCATCTCAAAAAAAAAAAAAGAAAACATAAATACGAGTTTATGATTTTCTTAGCTCTAGCCACAAAAGACCCTGGAAGCAACAACATCTCAATAGCAGTGAGCACACAGAACATGCAACTCTTGGCTTCTCGCTACCATTCCCTACTAAAAGGTAACAGGGCTTCTTAGAAAAATTTCTGATTCCAGGCATGAGACAAGGAAAGTACAGGGTGAGAAAGACAAATCTTGTGGCAAAAAGTAAAGAAATGGTCAAAGATTAATGGTGTCATTAAAAGACATGGGAGCCAACATCCTGCCAGCCAAATGTAGGATAATTTGTACATCTAACAGAATAATCAATGTAATTAAATATAACATACTGATTTTTCTCAAAATTAAGAAAAAAGAATACTTGTTCTTTTAAAAATGCCAAATAATGTATATATAGAAGGAATGACAGAAGATCACCATCCTGCAACCTCCAGTGCAATGATGGATTCAGGCAAGGATCAACAATGGAAGTGAAAAGCAGTCAGTACAAGGTTGTTGGGGAACCAGATACTCATACACTGAAAAAGTATCATCCCACAGATCTACCGATTCCAGTGGAGAAACATGGTGGTCATCAACTTAACTAGTGATCAAACTTAGCATCATTAATAGTGGGATGGCCTTACCATCTGCATTCCTGATATGATGTATCACCTACAAAGCATTCTTGCAAAAAAAATATTTATCTGAATTTACTCAAACCTTTCAACCTAACTCAGCTTTTCAAAATAAAGAGGATAGAGAAATAAATGATACTATCAAGAATAAGACAAATCTAGAATCTATAAAACTGGCATGGATTCTTCCACAAAAATCAAGGCATGACAGATCCAGAATGTGATACATTCTACAACAGAATTGGTATAAACTCTAAAAAATTCAGTGTCATGAAAAATAATTTTTTTTAATGCAGGAGTACTATTCTATATTAGAAGACACAAGAAGACATATTGACCAAACAGTGTGTGAACTCAGACTGGGGTGGGAGAGGGGGAGTTATAAGAGACTTTTTTGAACAACTGGAGAAATTAGAATATGGACTGTATATTGGATATTACTGAATTAATATTAAGTTTTTTATATGGAGTAATAGCATTGTCATAATTTAGGAGAATGTCTCTAATAAGGAGATACTTGCTAACATAGGAGTATCATGATGTCTGCAACTTACTTTCAAATGCGTCATCAAAAACAGAGAGAGAAAGCAAAAGTGGCAAAATTGTTGAATCTAAGTGGAAGGTTTATGGATATTAAAAATCTTGATCATAAGATGTAATAGTCATGAAGGTTGACAGATCACCCATTTTTCATGTTATTTTCACAGTTTTAGGGTCCTCATGGAGGCGCCTTAAGTACTATCTACCTCTCCTTTTATCGGGTTCATACACTGGGACTTCACCTAAGATTTTATTGAAAAAAAGGGTTTCACTGCAAAAAAGTGTTGAAATCAATTCTCTGGTCAGGGTCTGCTAATACATAGCTGGCATCCACAGGGCCTGCTGGGGATATTGCTGGTCAACCAGAACATTCATTCATTCCTGCTCAATCTGAACTTGGCATCTCATCACAATGTGCCAGTCAGCCACTACCAGTTAGTAGTAATTGGTACTTGGAGTGAGACTTGTTATCTCTGAAATAGACCATCATAGAGCTGCTTACTTGAATCACACTGTTTTGATGCCTCATAGAATTGTTCTCATTCAATCAGGCATCGGTTTTGTTCTACCAGTTTTACATTTTAAGAAACAGTGGTATAAAAGTTGATGTTGAATTTATTGTGAGGATGATGTTGAGGATATTCTCCAGTACTTGATACACAAGAGAAATCTCTCAGGAGTCAGTCTCAGTATTGTGATGAGCTGTGAGCCTCCTTATCAAATGGCTTTTTTGATTTATGGACATTGTGAGTCTTGTGGCTGAATGTTTACTTCTTGCTTTGTCTACTAGGAAGCTCAGGGACAAATTGGTAACCTCACGTTAAATATTTTTGTGAACTAGCAGTACCTCTGAATTATCTTATTTTTCCTGCCATTCTTTTGTCTTTGTCCATTTTTCTTTGTCTATTTACTTTATCTGAAAGTATGGTCTATCTCTTTGTAGGGCACTTTGAATCTTTTTGAATTATTATGTGCTTAACTGAATGAATAAACAGAGTGTTGGCAGTTCAGATAGAGAGTAAAAAAAATTTGCAAAGAGAAGAAAATACAGGTCTTACTGGAAGACTTGTTATTGTGGATCAAAGATCTCTGCTTTACTCAGAAAGTGGCAGAACCAAAAACAGAAATGAAAGAAAGGGAAAGAGAATTCCTTACATATGATACATTAGATTTTAGAGAAGCTGATTTTTCAGTTAGATATTCAAGTGGAGATTTTTTTTTTTTTTTTTGAGACAGAATCTTACTCTGTCACCCAGGCTGGAGTGCAGGGGCGCAATCTCAACTCACTGCAACCTATGCCACCCGGGTTCAAGCCATTCTTCTGCCTCAACCTCCCAAGTAGTTGGGATTACAGGCACCTGCCACCATGCCCGGCTAAGTTTTATAGTTTTAGTAGAGACAGGGTTTCACTATCTTGGCCAGGCTGGTCTTGAACTCCTGACCTCATGATCCACCCACCTCAGCCTCCAAAAGTGCTGGGATTACAGGTGTGAGCCACCATGCCCAGCCTCAAGTAGAGATTTTTTAGGCAACTGAGAGTATGTTCTAGAACTTGAGTCAAAGACCCAGTTTGGTAATGTTGATTTGGGCATTATCAACATTGAACTAAGTTGAAACCAAGAAAGGTAAAAATATTCCCTGGTGAGGTACAGAGACAAAAGACCCTGTAAGCATAAGTTGTGTGGATAAAGCTAGAATTAGGAGTTTGGAAGAGAAACAGAGTACCTTCGATAATGAAAAGATTCCTCAGGGATCTAGAAATAGAAATGCCATTTGACCCAGTAATCCCATTACTGGGTATATACCCAAAGGATTATAAATCATTCTATTATAAAGACACATGCACATGTATGTTTATTGTGGCACTGTTCATAATAGCAAACACTTGGAACCAACCCAAATGCCCATCAATGATAGATTGGATAAAGAAAATGTGGCACATATACACCATGGAATACTATGCAGCCATATAAAAGGATGAGTTCATGAACTTTGCAGGGTCATGGATGAAACTGGAAACCATCATTCTCAGCAAACTGATACAAGAACACAAAACCAAACACCACAGGTTCTTACTCATAAGTAGGTGTTGAACAATGAGAACACACGGACACAGGGAAGGGAACATCACATACCCGGGCCTGAGGGGTGAGGGGCTAGCGGAGGAATATCAGGGAGTGGGGGGATTGGGGAGGGATAGCATTAGGAAAAATATCTAATGTATACCTAATGTAGACGACGGGGTGATGGATGCAGCAAACCACCACCATGGCACATGTATACCCATGTAACAAACCTGCACTATCTGCACATGTACCCCAGAACTTAAAGTATAATAAATAAATTAAAAAAAAAAATTAGTCAAGGAAAAAAAGGAATCATAATAATATTTCTAGAGAAGCCAAGGAAAAATATAATTTCAAAGAGCAATATCAATAATGTTTAAAAATTGAAGCTGCCAAAATAATTGATTATTTTTATTTGAGAGCAGGATCTTGCTATGTTACCTAGACTGGCCTCAAACTCCTGGGCTCAAGCAATCCTTCCACCTCAGCCTCCCAATAGCTGGGACTACAAGCACGAATCATCACGCTCACCTGCTCAAGGTAATTATGGTAAACAAGAAGAGGGTCACTGACTTTAACAAAGAAGCACTGTGGAGCTGTGAACAGTGGGGCAGAGCAACATGGTCCTGATCTTAGGAGCCTCCACATAGCTCTCTGTAGAGAGCTATCAAATCCAATTTTAAAGCCATATCTTTGAATTTCTATTAGCTTGTTTCACAAAGTAAATATATGTCTTTAGTGTTCTACTATCATATTGGAATCAAATATTGTAATCACTGACACAAGAATCTTAATGCCTCAGTAATTATGGTCACATGAGTAGAATCTAGAATCTACTAATTACCATAAAAAGTCTAATTCTGGGTAAAAAAAAAATGTTACAGGAAGTGAATGAAAATGGATTTTATATAGGACCATGACAGCACTTATTCCCACCATTCAGAACTGCATTCCAGCAGAAGGCTTACCTTCTCTATTCTGAAGTATGAGCAGGTCTGATTAAATTGGGTTGCCACCGTGTTGTACTCAGGATCACTAGGCTTTAGCTCCACCACACAGAAATTCTGCTGTTTCATATCACTCCAGTGTGCAGGGATGTCAACTGCAAAGAAGACATTTGAGGACACCCTCATACATTCCTGGTACACTCTAAAAAATTTAGTATCTGTGTTCTTGTTTTACTACCTCCCAATTCTAAGCATTCAATAAGTTCCTTATCTTTCTAGGAGAATGCTTTTCAAAGTGGACAACAGACAACCTACATCAGAACCCACTGGAATGCTTGTTAAACAAAAAAAAGAAAAGAAAAAGAAAAGCCACAGATCTACTGAATCAGCATCTCTGAGGGGCAGAGCCTGTGTGTCTGCCTCTGAAGTTTGGATCATACTACGATTTGAGAACTGTGAGTGCAGTATAACTTATCTGTGTTTTCTGTTCAGTCTCTACTGGTCACAATTTAACAATAAGTTATTTCCCTACAGTGTTCTAAGTAGTTGCTGTTTTGTTTATGCATGGAATTTCGCCAGAACTACTCAGCATCCCCACCACAGGGACTCCACATCTATTTTTTCATTATTCTTCATAGCGTCTTTAAGAGGCAGTTGGGTGGCGAATTTTGCTATGTGACAGGCTATGGTGACAGTTCTGTCTTCTCCTCTGCTAAGCAGAATACTATACATGATTTATCACTTCCCCAAGGTTGCTCAGAGTCTGAGGAATCTATTCACACTTATCTCACAAAAAAATAAAGTGTAATGGAACCCAATTTACTTGTTTTTCAAGGGAAACTTAATCTGGTTCGAAGGTGGGAATGGCTGCCTACACAAGACGGCATTCCCTTCTTGGAGAGTAGATCCAGTCAGAGAATCTGAAGCCTGCTTCCTGTCATGTGTGTCAAGGAACCTTTTGCTCCAGGCAGTGGTGACTTCTGGGAGAAGTTCCTATAGGCTCCCGACCCTCCCTGGGTTATCAGTCAGACACAGAGAGGGACCACCCTCTGACCAGGCTTTCCTTTCTGTTTTTCCCTTTGCCCTTCTGTTCTAGAAAACCTTGGTCCATCACTTTTCCTTTAAGCCTACGGTTTTCCTTCCCCTAATTGATGCAGCTATTACCTCCTCAGCACAACTGGTTCTAGGAAGCTTATAAACTGTAGAGAACAAAGGTTAGGTTTGGCTATAGTTACCAAGAAGATGGTCATCTTCAGGCTTTGGGTACATCCATTCTGTGTTTTCCTGGCCATAACGTAAGCTCTTTAAGCTCAGAGGCCACATTTTCTAGTTTATTTCACTAGTATTACATTAATTTTTTTTCTATTTGAAATTCTGATGTATGTACAAAATAACGTTATGCCCAAAGTAAGTAGGAAATAGTGGATGACAAGTATGAACATTTAACTCACCTTTGGATTTTGTGAGGCGCTGAAGAGATAAACTGTGAAGATTTCCATATGTGGCAGTGCATGTTTTCAAGTTCACTACATAGTACCGATGATTAATTTTGATATCAATTGTCTCTTTCTTTTCTCTCCTTGCATCCTCTAATTTCAGATTGGTTATTTTGTCAAAACGATGAAAAGTGTTATTGTCATTATACTGCCATTCTATAAACTCACTGATACAATCTGCCCGGGATTCCTGTTCTTTGGCCAATCGAACTCTCTTGATCATCGCCTCAATTTCATCTCTAGCCTGCATCACATCTCTGCTAATTCCCAAAACCTTAATCCAAGGTCTCTTATGGTCCAGGGAAATTGTAATATTTAACTTCTTCTGCAGCTCATTCAACTCCTGATACTCCTTTTCGTCAAAGTCTTTGATGCACTCATCTTCACTGGTGTAAGGACACTGTTCTTTTTCAATCAGGTCTTGTAGCCAGGAAATAGTGTGTTCCACACACGTGACATTTTCACCACACACCTGAAAAGTTGCTGATTCTGTTTTCTTTTCCAAAACCAAAGGATTCTTTTCTGGAGGAGATTGCTTTGAAAAGCCAAAAAATGCTAAAAAGAAAAGGAAGATTAGATTATTTCCCATGTGACATCAATGTCTGGAACATGCATTTCATAAAAACAAACAACTCACATGCAATTTTAGCTATCACAGACGGTTGGGAAGACATCCGAGTCCCTTCTCTTTTTTTCATGTTCGCATAAAACACAGCCAGTACTTGAGGCAGAAAGATAACAACTTTAACTTTTTTCACAGATTGGGCTGATCCTTTTTGGACAAAGTCTTCAATGGCATCAATTATGGCTTCAGCAACCTTATCTGGGTCTTGTTTGGCACTTCCTGGAAAAGCAAATAATAAAATTGCTGAACGACAAAAAAGACCCAAGTGGAAGGCTGAGGAATAAATTAGGGTTTCCAATGCTCAGAGAATAAATGCCCACTCCTCAATTCTTACATCACTGTGGAATTTTCTCACAAGGCATCAGCAAACACTTTTTTTTTTTTTTTTTTTTTTAGCAAACACTTTTGAAGTCCTAGATGCAGTGAAGGGTTTTTGTTCCAGGATGTCAGGAAGCCCACAGCCTAGCAATGAACAAAGGACCCAGAAACCTGACTTTTGGTGTCTGACATTCATATCTACCCTATTCAACTGACCCCAGCTCATTGTGTTCCTCCTCTCCTATTACAGAGCACAAGTAGCTTTTCTTCTTAGCTCACTAGTGTCCTCAAAAAATCCATAAAAAGCAGATGCTAATACATGTTGACTTAACATATGTTTTAAGATGAAAATATTTTTATGGATCAGTCATCACTTGATTTTACACATGTATCCTTATTCTCCCAGATATCTCTAGGAACTTGATTTGAACTAAGCAAAATTTAGGAAGACAACCAGTGCTATAGGCTATTTGTTATCATCTATAATTTTTCAGACACAAGTTATCTATAAGCCTCCAAGAAGCCTTTTCCTCCATATTCAGTGAGATTTTAGCTGACCAGCAAGGTTCAAGGTAGCCACCTGGAGCAGAGCATTTCCTGTTTTCAGCATATTCCATACCCTCCTTCTCAAGCCATGAAAGTGACAGCCTAGGTAAGATCATGAAAAGTCCCTTTCCAGCCATGGGAACAGTCCCATATGAATAACAGCTGGCAAAGTCACATGATGGGCAATGTAAAAGTTCCTTGGCCAAGGTGGTATGACAGACTAAGAGCCCACCTGGCTAACTGTTGTTGATGGTGCCCACCACTATTGCAGAAAAAGAATAGGTTTCTTTGACTTGGTTATGCAGACAATTGTGGGAATGTAGACAAACCCTACATAAAGTTAACCAAGGAGGGTTGTTCAGGTTTTTTTTAATCAGATGATCAGAGAAAAAGGGAAATTTACAGCTTTTGCAAAGCTGTAATTTTCCCGTGGTATTTGGAAGAATTTATATGGACACATTCAGTTACATTCATTCACTCTTAGTAAACATCTACCATGTCCTATCACTGGCTAGGTACTCATTAGGTACTTATTAGAACACAGATGATGTGATATGTGTGGATGAACTAGTGATAAATAGGTGAAATATGGAAAATTGAGGGAAAGGTTATGCCAGATGTAATGGGCATATGTATGTTCAGCCTGGCATGGATGTGGAATAGACCTAGTTTTGAGGAAGATAAATCTGGAGAGGTGTGGAGGAGGCATGGAATGGAGAGCCCAGGTCTAGTTAGGAGGCTATAATCAAATCTTAATCAAAAGACAAGAGCTGAACAAAAAGAGGAGGCCAGAATGAAGAGTAGAGTGTAGGGATTGAGGAACTACTTGGGAGGTAAAATCAGGAGGACCCAGGGACCAGCTGGGTTTGTCCTCGACCTTTCCCTATCCCTGTTTTGCCATATGTATACCTTCACTATATCATGGTTCATGTTATAGTACTTCCACACATCCAGTACTTGAGGCAGAAAGATAACGACTTTAACTTTTTTCACCGACTGGGCTGATCTTTTCTGGACAAAGTCTTCAATGGCATCAATTATGGCTTCAGCAACCTTATCTGGGTCTTGACCGTTCCCTCTCCCTCTTTTGCATTCACATACCTTCACTATATCATGGTTCATGTTGCATTGCAGTTGTTTCTTTGCATGCCTGTCTCTCACACTGGGCTCCGTGCTCCTTGTGAACTGGATCTGTTTCTTAGTTATCTTTCTATCTCCAGTGCCTAAACACAGTGCCTTGCAGATGCAGGCACTCAGTAAATATTCAACCAAATAATTCCTAAGCTAATGAAGATAGGAGTGATGCAGAAAGTAGAGCCGAGGACTCTAGATGCAAAGTGATGCTTTTCACATGATTAGGGATGTAAGAGTAAGGACAGGTTTGGGGAGATGACAAGGAATGGGAGTTTGCAGTCTGTGCTGAGCTTAAGGTGCTCACAGGTATTGCTGACCACCTACTCTCTCCCCTTATGCAGGTGTCTCTAAGGAACAGGGAAGGAACAGGGAGAAGGCTCCTTTAACTTCCAGAGGCTGTCTTGGTCACAGTCTTAATTCAACTTATATACACCACTAAAGGAGAAAGCTTCCAGATCTGTCAGTCTCAGGACCAGCTCAGGTGGTGATAAAGATAGGTAAAGAGGACATGCAAGGACTATACAGAAGTCCATAAAAGACACCCACTAATCGTGATTTATTTGTGCAGACCACCAATGCAACTAGGTCAGTGGAAGAAACAACAGGATTGTAGTAGCCCAGAAATGCTCAAATGTGTACCTATTTATACAAAACTAAAACTACATTCTTTCTTTCTTTCTTCTTTTGACTCCACCAGGGACTCCCTCGGGAAGGTCTGTAGCACCCCTTAGGCTGCCTGCTTTCTTGGCCCAATCAATTGAATGTGGAAACCCAAGACTAGAGCTTGGAGAAAAAGCAGATGGAGACAGAGACTGGGAAGTCGTTGGTGGGTGTCCACAAAAGATAAGTAGAGAGATGATAGATGATAGATAGATAGATGATAGATAGATGATAGATAGATAGATAGATGATAGATAGACAACTAATAGAGAGAGAAATAGGAAAAAAGTTGGCTAATCTGCTAGGAATAGATGATACTCTAAGGGGAATAAAAAAATAAAGGGATCAAAAATTATACTTTAAGAAATAGAAAAGTTGTAAAATAGATACAGAATTCCATCTCAGAACATTATAACGAATGGTACAGAATTACAGATATGGGTCAGAGGATTAGAAGAAGGCTCAGAAATTGACAAGGATGGTTAAGTTTATTGAGACTAAACTTTGGGAAAGCCTAGAATGCCAGCCTAAGAGAGTCAAACTTAGATTCCCAAACAAAGGAATGACAGATCCAAGGCTGAGTATTCTCACACTGGAACCAGGCAGCTCCATTCACTTCAAGCTTAAGAATGCATGCCTCCCCGACCAGCTCTCTTAAGGAGACCAAGCAGGAATTCCTAAAGAGCTCAAAGAACACCACCTAACTTATGATAAACCCAGAGCACTATCCTTATATATGAAAAATCATGCTATCATTACATAGTTTGAGAAAAAGAAGAAAATCAAAGCAAGTAGGCTGGAAAGAGGAAAGTGGAAAGTTGAGTTTCTGACCCACTAGGTTCTGGTGACTGAGAAGCTTCTACACAGAAATGCCCTGAAGCCAAGTGACACAGCTGACTGTTGATCTGAGGCCTGGAAATGTTCCTCTGGGAGTCAGCTAGAGTGAGGTGGAAGTTGATGCACTAATATTCTCCACGGAGAGGGGACAGAGGAGGAAGCTAAGGACTGCATAATGGAGAATATATAGGGAATGGAAAAAGGGGAAGTAACTGAGCAAAGAGAATGAGGAATGGCCTTTCCATTCTCTCCCTTCTCTTCTCGGCCTTACTTTCCCTTTCCTTCTTTCTGTCTAACATTCTAACGCTCTCTTCAGTTTCCTGCATTTTGTTCCTCTTTTACTCAAACTATCCACAGGCTTTGTCATTCCCTTGGGAGTTGCCTTACAGGGAGGAAGCTGTCTACCCCTAGCTTAATGGCTGCTGCCTTGGCTCAGACTCAGCACTGACCACATTCACACTCAGCTCCAAATCAAAGGGAAAGTAGACACCGTGGGATTTAGCCTTGATAGCCAGAGGCTACGAACCTGTCCCAATGGCTGGGAGGCAAATGGATGAGTAATTTCGTTTTTCACACTCCTGCAAAACACTGGAAACCGATCTCTTGACATCATTTCCGCCAATTACATGAATGATATTCTTGCAACTCAACAATCCACCTCCGGTGATTATATAATCATGTTTGCGCCGCTGAGCTGGGAAACACAGACAAAAAGATGCACAATTAGTATATGTTGAACCCATCATTTGTTTAGAAAGCAAAATATGTAACTTGGCGAGTTAGCATTTTGTAAATTTAAAAAAACTCCTGAAATACTATGTTTGATGGAATGTTATGACTTCACTTTTTAACTGTGAGATTACTTTTCACTTCTAAGTCTCTGTGATTGGAATTCTTTAGTAAAATGTATAATTTAAAAATTACAGAGTTGTCCCCCCAATCCCAAGACTTTTCTCAGCCTCTCCACAACCTGCCATACAATTACAACGTAGGACCAAAAAGAATGAATGCACCTTACCTTTCTGAGAACATTCCCTTTCTACATCTTGTCCAGCACATTCCAAAATTGCTTTGGAGACCCCTACATGAGAAAATCAAGACAATAACAAACATGAGTAAAAAGCTACTATGGTATATTTGGATCAGAAATATTATCTAAATGCATTCTCCATCATCAAAGGAATCCTCTAATTCAGTATTGCTGATGACAAAGAAGAAAACTTCATAAAATAAACATTATTAATTATGGGAAACCCTGTTAACATAATTTAAAAGTTATTAATATTAACAAGCCAAAGTTATAAAAATCAGTTTGGCTATAGAAACCCTCCTTCATAGCATCTACTGTTAACTACTGCACTCATCAAAATTGTACAAGTACCTGCTTTGAGATTAAATGAGTTTGATGTTGAATTTACGATCACATCTGCCTCTTCTTTGGTGATATCTCCAGAAGCCACCTGGAAGATGATAGGGCCAATCTTCATTTCGTGCACACCTAAGTTAGGGTTAGAAATAGTCCCATAAAAACCTGAAAAGAAATGAAGTGAAGTCAATAACCCAGTCAGCCATAGCAAGAATGACTTAGGTCTCCTGCTCACATGTGGCCCTCTCGTATGTCTTCCCTCTCTCTCTCTCTGTGACCTCCGGTTTTTAACCTGACCCTGACCCTCAGTGATGATCTGTTTAAGAAAAAACAATTAGAAAATAGAATCCATACCAAACATGAACTCTGGTGCTGGCCAAGGTGAAGTTAGCCCGCTATAGCCTATCTATCTCTCATTGATTACAACTAAAAACAGGACAAATATAAAAAGCCACTAACCAAGAGCTTTGAAAAGTTTAAATAACAGCAGACAGATTGGAGAAAGGAGGCTACACCTGCAGAAGAAATCTGCACAGGGGGGTGGTTTTCCATTTTGTTCTGTTTTAAAATTTTTCCTCTTTTCTCTCCCAGCTTTGGCCCAAGGGTGGCCCTAGTCTCATAACATAATATTTAAAATGTCCAGCCTATATTCCAAAATTGCTTGTCATATAAAGAACCAGGAAAGTTTGACCAACCCTCAAGGATAAAGAAAATCAATAGATGTCAAGCCAGACACGATGGCTCACGCCTGTAATCCCAGCAATTTGGGAGGTCGAGGTGAGCGGATCACTTGAGTCCAGGAGTTTGAGATCAGCCTGAAAATGTGGTGAAACCCCATCTCTACAAATAATACAAACATTAGCTGGGCATGGTGGCACACAACTGTAGTCCCAGCTACTTGGGAAGCTGAGGTAGGAGGATCACCTGAGCCCCCAGAGATTGAGGCTGCAGTGAGCTGAGATCGTACCACTGCACTCCAGCTTGTTTGACAGAGTGAGACCCTGTCTCAAAAACAAACAACAAAAAAAGATGTCAATCCCAACCAGGCATGATGACTCACGCCTGTAATCTCAGCACTTTGGGAGGCTGAGGCGGGTGGATCACTTGAAGTCAGGGGTTCAAGACCAGCCTGGCCAACATGGTAAAACCCCACCTCTACTAAAAAACAATACAAAAATTAGCCAGGCATGCTGACACACACCTGTAATCCCAGCTACTTGGGAGGCTGAGTCAAGGGAATCACTTGAACCCAAGAGGAGGAGTTTGCAACGAGCCAAGATTGCACCACTGCACTCCATCATGGGCAATGGAGCAAGACTCCATCAAAAAAAAAAAAAAAAAAAGACAAAAAGATGTCAATCCCAAAGTGACCCAGATGGTGGAATTGTAGAAGACCTTAAGGCATCTACTATAACTATGAGACATGAGGCCAAAGTAAACACATTTGAATGGATGGAAATGATGTGGAATGAATGGAAAAATAGGATGTCTCTGCAGAGAAACAGAAACTATTTTTTAAAATACCACAAGGAACTGGCAAAACAAGAACAAACTAAAACCAAACTTAGCGGAAGAAATAACAAAGATCAGAGCAGAACTAAATGAAATTAAAACAAGCAAATAAAAAAGATGAAAATGAAACAAAAAGCTGGTTCTTTGAAAAGATAAAATTGATAAACTATTAGCAAGATTAACGAAGAAAAGAAGAGAGAAGATCCAAGTAAGCTCAATTAGAAATGGAACTGGAGACATTACAGCCTATACCACAGAAATACAAAAGATCATTCAACGCTGCTATGAACACCTTTATGTGCACAAACTAGAAAATCTAGAGGAAATGGATAAATTCTTGGAAACATACAACCCTCCTAGATTAAATCAGAAAGAAACAGAAACCCTGAACAGACCAATAACAAGCAGCAAGGTTGAATTAGTAATATAAAAAAATAGCCAACAACAAAAAATTCCCAGACCAGATGGATTCACAGCTGAATTCTACCAGACATTCAAAGAAGTAGTACCAATCCTATTGAAACTATTCCAAAACACAGAGAAAGAAGGAATCCTCCCTAAATCAGTCTACAAAGCTAGCATTACACTAATAACAAACCCAGGAAAGGCTACAACAAAAAAAGAAAACTACAGACCAGTATCCCTGATGAACACAAATGAAAAAATCTTTAACAAAACACGAGCTAACAGAATCCAACAGCACATCAAAAACAGAATACATTATGAACAAGTGAATTTCATCCCAGGGATGCAGGGATGGTTTAACATATGCAAGTCAATAAATGTGACACATCACATAAACAGAATTAAAAACAACCATATAACCATCTCAATAATGCAGAAAAGGCATTTGACAAAATCCAGCACCCCTTTATTATAAAAACCCTCAACAAAATAGTCATAGAAGGGACATACCTCGAAGTAGTAAAAGCCACATATGACAAACCCACAGCCAACATCATGTTGAATGGGGAAAAGTTGAAAGTATTACCCCTGGGAACTAGAACAAGACAAGGATGCCCACTTTCACCACTTCTATTCAACATAGGACTGGAAGTCCTTGCCAGAGCAATCAGACAAGACAAAGAAATAAAAGGCATCCAAACTGAAAAAGAGGAAGTCACACTGTTGCTGTTTGCAGATAATAGGATCGTATACTAGAATACCCTAAATACTCATCCAAAAAGCTCCTAGATCTGATAAGCAAATTCAGTAAAGTCTCAAGTTACAGAATCAATGTACACAAATTAGTAGCTCTGCTATACATCAATAATGACCAAGCTGAGAATCAAGTCAAAGCACAATCCCTTATACAACAGCTGAAAACAAATGAATAAATAAAATACCCAGGAATATTTTAACCAAGAAGGTGAAAGACCTCTACAAGGAAAACTACAGAACACTGATAAAAGAAATGACACAAACAAATGGAAACACATTCCATGTTCATGGATGGGAATAATCAGTATTATGAAAATGACCATTCTGCCCAAAGCAATCTACAGATTCAACGCAATTATCATCCAAATACCAGCATCATTCTTCACAGAACTAGAAAAAAAAATCCTAAAATTCATATGGAACCAAAAACGAGCCCATATAGCCAAAGCAAGACTAAGCAAAAAGAACAAATCTGGAGGCATCACATAACCCAACTTCAAACTATATTACAAGGCAATGGTTACCAAAACAGCATAGTACTGTTATAAAAATAGGCATGTAGGCTGACGGAACAGAAGGCCCAGAAATAAACCCAAATACTTAAAACCAATTCATCTTCAAGAAAGCATACAAAAACATAAATTGGGGAAAAGATACCCTATTCAATAAATAATGCTGGGAAAACTGGCTAGCCACCTGCAGAAGATGAAACTGGATCCCTATCTCTCACCTTACATGAAAATCAACTCAAAATGGATCAAAGAAAGACTTACATCTAAGACCTAAAACTATAAAAATTCTAAAGGATAACATCAAAAAAACTCTTCTGGACATTTTGACTTAGGCAAAGAATTCATGACTAAGACGCCAAAAGCAAATGCAACTAAACCAAAAATTACAAATAGGACCTAATTAAACCAAAAAGCTTCTGCACTGCAAAATAATCAACAGAGTAAACAGACAGTCTACAGAGTGGGAGAAAATATTCATGGACTATGCATCCGACAAAGGACTAGTATCCAGAATCTACAAGGAACTCAAACAAATCAGCAAAAAAAAAAAAAAAACACCAAAAAGTCAGCAAAGGATATGAGTAGACATTTCTCAAAAGTAAAGTATACAAACAGCCAACAAATATAGGAAAAAAATGCTCAACATCACTAATCATCAGAAAAATGCAAATTAAAACCACAGCAAGATGCCACCTTACTCCTGCAAGAATGGCCATAACTTAAAAGTCAAAAAACAATACATGTTGGCATGGATGTGGTAAAAAGGGAACACTTTTACATTGCTGGTGGGAATGCAAATTATTACAACCACTATAGAAAACAGTATGGAGACTCCTGAAAGAACTAAAAGTAGAGCTATCATTCAATCCAGCAATCCCCCTACTGGGTATCTATCCAAAGAAAACTAAGTCATTATATGAAAAGATACACACACATACACAAATGTTTATAGCAGCACAGTTTGAAGTTCAATGATATGGAACCAATCTAAGTGCCCATCAACCAACGAGTGGATAAAGAAAACGTGCCATATATATACATATATACACACACCATGGAATACCCTTCAGCCATAAAAAGTAATAAAATAATGTCTTTTGAAGCAACTTGGATGGAGCTGGAAGCTATTATTCTAAGTGAAGTAGCTCAGGAATGCAAAACCAAATATCCTATGTTCTCATAAGTGAAAGCTAAGCTACAAGGATGCAAAGACATAAGAATTATATAATGGACTTTCGGGACTCAAGGGGGAAGGTTGAGGAGGATAAGGGATAAAAGACTACATATTGGGTACAGTTTAAGCTGCTTAGGTGACAGATGCATTAAATTCTCGGAAATCACTTCTAAAGAATGTATCCATGTAACCAAAACTACTTGTACCCCCAAAACTATTGAAATAATAACAATAATAATAATAAAGAAAAAAATGCAAAGGAAAATGAAGTTCAAACTTTAAAGAATTAAAAAATTTAAAAAAGAACCAAATAGACATTTTAGAAACCCTTGCCAGAGCAATCAGACTTAAACAATCAACTTAAGCATACGTATCTAAAATAAAACATTCACTGGATGGGTTCAATAGCATACTGGAAAGAGAAAAGACTCAGTGAACTTGAAGACAGGTCAAGATAAATTATCCAATCTGAAGAACAAGAGAGAAAAAAAGATGAGGGGGCATCATGGGGAAAACAGCTCTGCAGAGACCTTGGAACTCTATCAAAAGTCTTAGCACCACAGTATTGGCAAACAGAAAGAGACATGAAATAGATCAGTGCACAGAAAGACATTTAAAGAGATGACAAAATTTTCCAAATTTGGTCAAAGACATACATTTTTATATTCAAGAAGCCTCGGTGAACCTCAAAGAGGATAAACTCAAATACAGGCAGCAACAAATTTGACAGAGGTGAAGCATTTAGTTAGTATTGTCTCTCTAATTTGTCTATTTTGGAAAATACATGTCACATTCTCCTCAGGAAATAGTAGTCTTGTCATTATGTAAAACCCATTGTACAGATTATATAACTTGGCCTGCCTTCCCTTTTGTTTCAGATTATATAAACATGACCACTGTCTTATGTGCTCAGGTAAATGAAACATAACTTAGTATCATTTGTCACTCATTGATTTTTTTTTCATAAAAATCATCACTACTATCTTTTACCTGTCAATGAAAAATTACTTAACAACTAGAAATCACTTCTCAATTTAGAAGCTTTACTTAACCTTGTGTATCTTCAGCCTCGGGAATTTTGTCACTGACAAGATTTCCATTAGCCCTTCTGGCAAATTCATCTGAAAATGCCTGAAATATAAACATAGTTTTTGATCATTACACTCCTCAGTAGATGAATAAATTGGAATCATCAGGGCATTTGATCTTGCATGCATATACACATATTTGGGAGATAACCATTCTCAAACAGTATTATTTAATTTCATTACAGATTTTGAAAGTTATGAAAACAATCCATATGATTCCGTTTCTATAAATGTGTCTTATGAAAGTATCAAAGATGTGGACAAAGATATAAATACAAGGATATTCATTACAGTGCTATTCAGAATAGAGAAAAAACAGTTAAAAATTCAACAGGGAAAAAGTTAAATAAATGTTAGTGTATCCATATGTTGAAGTATTTAGTAGCCATTAATAATCATATTTTCAAATAATTTTTTATTTTTGAATAAACGAGGTCTTGCTATGTTTCCCAGGCTGGTGTGTCACCCAGGCTGGAGTGCTAGAGGTGTGATCACAGTTCACCGCAGCCTCGACCACGTGGGCTCAAGTGATCCTCCTGCCTCAGCTTCCCAAAGTGCTGGGATTAAAGGTGTGAGCCACCATCCCCAACCTCAAAGAATATTTAATGAAATAGGAAATGAAAGAGAAGGATATTAAATAAAATAATATATAATCACAATCCCACTTTTATTTATTTATTTTTAATTTTTTTTTTTTTTTTTTGAGAAGAAGTCTTGTTCTGTTGCCCAGGCTGGAGCAATCTTGGCTCACTGCAACCTCCACCTCCTGAGTTCAAGTGATTCTCCTGCCTCAGCCTCCCGAGTACCTGGGACTACAGGTGCGTGCCACCATGCCCAGCTAATTTTTGTATTTTTAGCACAGATGGGGTTTCACCATGTCAGTCAGGCTGGTCTCGAACTCCTGACCTCAGGTGATCTGCCCACTTTGGCCTTGCAAAGTATTGGGATTATAAGCATGAGCCACCACTCCAGGCCAATCCCACTTTTAAAAGTATATATGTAAAAAAGTAGGCTGGAATAAAATCCAACTAAAGAATTTATGCATTTTGCATTGTTCAAAGTTCCTACAATGAACATGAATTACCACAATAGTGAGTAAAAGCAAATAACTTGCCAATTATAAAAACTATAATGTTAAGAGAATGACCATCACACGGTCCCAAACACTTCCATTTTTAATTTCCTATTTGTACCAAAAGAAGAGGGACTAGAGAGTCATGATTTTTGGAGCAAGTAGCTGGTGTATGTATTCTAGTGTTAATAGACCTGTGAGTTTCTTCTTGTTGACCCTCTGAAATCATCATTTTCTTCCTCCTTGTTAACAAAAAACAGATATTTTTGCTGGGGAAAAAAAAAGTAACATCTCGGCAAAAGACGAATGCAATAATGGAAGAAGGACCCAGAGAGACGGTATAGAGCAAAGATCTCAGACTCACAGGCCTCCAGGGGCCAGGTAGGCATGGCATATGTGTAAAGGTGGAGTGATCTGACTACACAGAACTAGGGATACCTACCACTCAGCCATGGAAAACTTTCCCTGTTCCAAGCAGGAAGCCATGTTTAATGTGCCAGAAGATTTGAAGTTTTAGGTCGTGGTAGGTATCCAGAGTTTTATGTAAAACTTTTGATTTTTAAATGTTAGCAACTGATTGAAACTTTTTTTAAAAAAAAAATACTCTAAATAAAGCACATCTAGAGGCTACATTCAAATCACAGGGCTGCTGCTTTGCAACCGCTGTGTCAGTCTCCACCTATAAACATCTCAATAAGCTTTGCTGATTTTTTTGGTGAAAATGTAACCAAAGTTTAACTGTCTTTAAAAGTCTAAACATAAAAAAGTGTAACAGCCACAAACAGAGAATTTCAAATGGCACTAAAGGTATCTGTAGAGACTAATTCTTTTTACAAAGTACTTGCAAAATACCCTGAGTCTTTAGGAAAGAAGATGAATGCTGAGGTTGCATGAAAAAGAGTGATATTTGAAGGTTCAGGTTTATGTCACAGGACTCATGCTGGATTCAATCAGCCATTAATTCAAAAACAGCCGTTCATGTCTCTCATTTAGTTCATATCGTGTATCTAAAACCTAGCTCCAAAGTAATTGTGATTTATAGGAGGGAAAGTACATGCTACTTGTCCTGTTCCATGATCCACATCAGGTCACACAATGCAAGTCATAGGGTGATTATTTTAAAAGCAGAAGAGTAACTAACTATACAGGACAAGCAAATGGACCACATATTTTACTTAGGTGGTTTGGCTGCCTGATCAGAATTTAGATTTACTTGCTTCCAGAGAACTTATAGGTAGTATCTAGTGCCACTGAAAAATTAAGTATTACCTACAAATTCAGATGGCCCCATGATCCACAGATAACTCTTGGGTTACTGATTTTAATTTGTTTGATCAATTTTTGCAATATCATGAAGCTTTTCAAACATTGAATGTCACCTACTTTATTTGATCAAGTAAAGACTTGGAGTGCAGGGATAATGGCTTAAATGCCTGTTGTGCTGCCAGAATGCTGAGTCCAGTGGCTCTCCCACAGCTGATACTCAGTAAATGTGAGCTGAATGATGGACTCATGACTGATGCTGGTTCTGGTGTTTCTGATTCCAACTCTCCTACTCACATGGGAATGTGCTAATCCATTCTAACCACACCATTCACTTGTATCCTATCCTGACATCTTCCTACTTAATTTATACTATATATTAAAATTTCTATGTCCATATGGAGGGGAATCCTATAGTCAACTCCATTGTAATACGTGGGCCTATTTGGAACCTGATTCAAACGCAAAGATGTAAAAACAAACCATTTATGAGATAGATGAAAATTTAAGAATTTATTTGATAATTGGTTAAATAAGGAAATTATTGTCCATTTATTTTAGGTGTGATACAGTCTCGTGTTTGTGTTACCTCTTAAAAAAGAATTGTTATTGTTTAAAATAAATGTTGAATTGTTTATGAATAAAATGATATGTCTGGGATTTGCTTCAAAATAATGTAGAAGGAAGGGAAATAAATGGAGATAGAGACAAAACATATTGGCCATAGGCTGATAACTGTTAAAGTTCAGTGGGTACAAGGGACTTCATTATGCTATTCTGTCTACTTTTGGATATGTTCAAAATTTTCCTGAATAGGAAGTTAAATTTTTTCTACATTTGTAAGTTATCTTAAAATTTGTCATGCTACAACTACTGTATACTACTTCCTTACTTTCCTGTATGGGGAAATAAATGAAAAAAGCATCCCATTAGACCAAAAAGACATTTGAAAAAACATTAGGTCTCAGTTGCTAAAATAATCAGAAGTGAGTGACACTGTACCTGAATATTTTCTTGATCACTTGGGTGCAGCAGAAAGTGAACCTCTTGTAAAGTTTTCAGCTGATTCTTGCTGCTAAATTTGAACACCTCTGAAATGATTAATTCAGCAAATATGGTTTTAGGAAATCCCAAGTTTCCTGTTCCTATTGCTGGAAATGCAATTGATTTTAAGGACAAGCTCTCAGTGATCTCCAAACATTCTCTGATTATGTCTTGCATGATCTGAAATGCACAAAGCACATCCTTATACATCTTGTCTAGAAATGGAAGTTAGAACAAAAAGGGTAAGAATTTAGCAACTTTGACTGTGACCTCTAATGCTCCTTTCAACAGTGATTAAGGACAATCAGAAGAGGAAAGAAAAATAGAGAAGGAGGCAAGCAAAAGGAAAAGAGAATGTAAGAGACTTAAACACATTCAGCAATGAAGGAAAGAAGCAAAGCAACCACTGTTCTTTTCCTTCATTCTCTTCCATTCTTCACACCCTCCTCCGGCTTTCTTCACTAAGCAAGTCATAATATTATCTTCAGTAACCCTTCCCTGAGCTCCAATAATTATTGAGCACAATAATTCACTTATATTATTAACTAGTCCTCAAGAGAAGTCAGCTACAACTGAAAGAAATGGCCACATGATGGAATCTGCCAAAAGAGTGATTATTATGGAAGAGAAACAGACAAGGCCCAATCTATATCCAATCAATATGCTACTAAAAGGAGAGCCCAAAGGGCTACCCGACTTCCTGGAGAATTCAGAACCAGGCCCAACCTTGAGTGAAGACGTGCTACCATTTCCCCAGTCTGGAGCTACCACATGAAGCACATAGAGACAGTCCAGATTGCAGCCGGTGGTTTGAAGCACTGTGCCCATGTTGACAGCCACCGCTTGTCCGGCTGTGTGCAATTCCTTCTGGAGCTCTGGTCCAGCTTTTTCCAAGAGGGCCTTAGAAAGAGGCCCCATATTAAGCATGAGATCCGAGGGAACAGAGTTGACGACAACATCAGTCTTAAAGACAAAAACAAAAATTTGTTTCAGATTTTAACAAAAGGCATTCTCAATGATTACTATATTTGAGCCACTGGGGTTGGCACAATGGAAGACAACTAAGACGATTAAGGTTTCAGTGGTCGAAATATCATCCCAAGACAAAGTGTTACAAAATACTTATTTAAGCGACACTTAGGAACAAAAGAGAGCAGTCAAAAAGCAATCTATGAATGGTACGGGATCACTGGAGGAGTCCAGAGAAAGCTCTTTCAGTAACTAGTGAAGATACTATGGGCAATGTGGGGTTTGAGAAATGAGAAGTTTCAGCAGGCAGAGCAGGACGGGGACCAGCATGAACATAAATAAGCATGAACTGTGAGGTTAATTTGATTTGATAGAGAGCTTCATTTCAGCAAAATGATATACTTCAGGCTAGAAATATTACCCTGGGGGTACACTCCGGTGGCCCACCTCCAGTGCCAAGACATCTGGACTCCCTGAGAGGCAGGGAGAAGCCCTGGAAGCTTTTCCTTCAGTGAATGTGAGCAGATTAATCAGGCTAGATTAGAGAGGTCAAGAGAACAGAGGAGAGGGAATGTGACCAGGTGATTTTCAAGGCGGCCCTGCCTGGGTCACTGATGAGTAATGCATAGCAGTTATGCAGCCATGGAAGCTACACATCTATGGGAGTGAAAAGAAAGCAAAGCATGACTTTTTTTTTTTTTTTTTTTTTAAGAGAAAAGGTCTTGATCTATCACCCAGGCTGGAGGGCAGTGGCATGATCATAGCTCACTGCAGCCTCAAACTCCTAGGGTTCAAGTGAAGTTAGGACTATGGGTATGAGCCACCATGCCTAGCTGGGGAAGAATATCTAAATATTTGGTGTCAAAAGGGACAAGGAATGAAACTCATTCCCATTACTGATGCTTGGTCAAAAGAGTTTTTATTTGATTTTTGTAAATGAGACACAAAATTATTTTTAACATTTTGAAATAGTGCAATGGTTAAGAGCCTGAACAAATTCCAATCTTGGCTCTAACACTTGCTAGTTGGGGGACATGGGCAAATTACTTAATCCCTTTAAGTCTCACTCCCTCATCTATGAAATGAGAAGAATAAAAATCCTAGAATCTACTGCAGGGCAGTAAATGAGAAAATGCATGTCAAGAACAGCACAGTGCTGGTTGGGCACGATGGCTCATGCCTCTAATCCCAGCACTTCGGGAGGCCAAGGCAAGTGGATCACCTGATGTCAGGAGTTTGAGATCAGCCTGGCCAACAAGAAGAAACCCCTTATTTACTAAAAATGGAAAAATTAGCCAGGTGTGGTGGTAGGCACCTGTAGTCCTAGCTACTTGGGAGGCTGAGGCAGGAGAATTGCTTGAAACCGGAAGCCAGAGGTTGCTGTGAGTCAAGATTGCGCACTGCACTCCAGCCTGGGTGACACAGCAAGAATCCAGCTCACAAAAAAACAAAAAATAGCACAAAGCTTAACACATGGTAACAACCAATGTTAGCTATGGTTCTTGTAATTATTACTTAAGCATACTAGAAGTAAAAATCTGTTTTAAATCTTCCAGTTCAGCACTTTTAACTAAAACAAAAAAAATTTTAAACAAAGTAACAATTCAAACAAAAAAGAAAGAAGGCACACAGAATAGAAGAAAGTATTTGCAAATCATGTATCTGATAAGGAACTTATATCCAAACTACAGGAAAAATAATAATAAAAAGACAAGTAACCCAAATTAAAAGTAGAAAATATAAGCCAGGTATTTTGGCTCACACCTGTAATCCCAGCACTTTGGGAGGCCAAGGAGGGAGGAACACTTGAAGCCAGAAGTTCAAGGTTACAGCAAGACATGATCGTGCCACTGCACTCCAGCCTGGGTGACTGAGCAGGACCCTGCCTCTAAAAATAATTAACTAACTAATTAAAAGTGGGCAAAGGAACTACATGGACATTTCTCTAAAGAAGATATACACATTGTCAAAAAGCATGTGAAAAGATATTCAACATCATTAGTCATTACAGAAATTCAAATCAAAACCGCAGTGAGATTCGACTTCACACTCACTAGGATGGCTATAATCAAAAAGAAGATAATAGCAAGTGTTAGTAAGGAACTGGAGAAATTGGAGCTATCAATGTTGCTGACAGAAATGTAAATGGTGCAGCTGCTTTGCGAAATGATCTAGCAGTTCCTCAAATGGTCAAACACAGAGTTACCACATGACCCAGCCATCCCATCCTAGGTATATACATACCCAAGATAACTGAAAACATATGTTCATACAAAACCTGTATACAAATGTTCATAGCAGCATTACTCATGGAAGTCAAAGAGTGGAAACAATCTAAATGTTCGTCAACTGAAGAATGGATAAATAAAATGTGGTCTATCCACGCAATGGAGTGTTATTCAGCCCTAAAAAGGAAATGGGTTCTGATACATGGTACAACATGGATGAACCTTGAAAACATTCTCCTAAGTAAAAGATGTCAGTCAGACAACCACAAATTGTGTGATTCCATTTATATAAAATTTCCAGAATAAGTGAAATTATAGAAACAGAAAGTAAATTAGTGGTTGCCTAGGGCTGGGGAGGTGGGTGGGGAGATAGAATGGGGAGTGACTGCTAATGGGCACAAGATTTCTTTCTGGAATAACGAGAATGTTCTAAAATTAGATTGTGGTAATGATTGCATACCTCTGTGAATATACCAAGAACCACTGAATCGCACATTGTAAATGGGTATGGTATGTGAATTATATCTCAATAAAGCTGTGTAAACAAAAAGGAAGGTGATTGAGTGTGACTGTTAAGCAATTTTCAGCTTTTCTCAAGATAGTTGTGATGTAGAAATACACTAAAACAGCAAACATATTCAGGTTAATACAGTTTCAATTGTGTTACCTTTTATCACATTATACTGGACACTGGATGGATGCTTAGACATACTTTATTTGGTAAAATAATTCAAAGCAAAACATTTGGCAGGTTTATTAAATCTAGTTCATTTCACTTAATATCATGTAAAGCATATATCCAACTGTGTTTTGTTTAAAGATAATGAAGATAAGTAATACCCAGTGCTGATAATGTAGGACTTTGGTCTTATCTTTGAATGAAACATTCAGGCTTGATGAAACTTTCATTGTATTGTGATGTTTGTTTTCTTTTACATATATTGTGTTAATTGATCTTTCTTTTAAAAAGTGGGGCAAAAAAGAGCCCAGTGGCATTAATGGCGGGCAGGAAGGGTATTCACCCAGCTTTGGGTCCCAGCTTCCCTCTGGCAGCCCCAAGCACATCCCCTCTGGGCCAGCAGAGGAAGGCTGAGGCTAATATCCACAGGAAGACACAATTATAGCCATGGTAGTTAAGACAATATGGAG
The DNA here is from genome assembly GCA_963573385.1 of Cacajao melanocephalus. Lineage (NCBI taxonomy): Eukaryota > Metazoa > Chordata > Mammalia > Primates > Pitheciidae > Cacajao > Cacajao melanocephalus. Next base: position 23,874 of record CAUYLG010045679.1, on the reverse strand, counting down.
AAACGTTTCTATTGGTGGGTAAGTAAATGCTGCCCTGCATCTGCCCCCAGTGCTCACACCATCTCCACTCCCCTGCCAGGACTCCCCCAAATCCTCCAATTAAAGAAGTAATGCCTGGTACAGTAGGAGGCTTCAGAGCCTGGGCAGATGGCTGCAGCTCCGATTAGTTAGAGCCTGTGTTGTTAAATTCCATTTAAAAGGCCAGCGTGGTGGCTCAGGCCTGTCATCCCAACACTTTGGGAGGCCAACGCAGGCAGATCACCTAAGGTCAGGAGTTCAAGACCAGTCTGGCCAACATGGTGAAACCCTGTCTCTACCAAAAAAGTACAAAAATTAGCCAGGCGTGGTGGCACACACCTGTAGTCCCAGCTACTGGGGAGACTGAGGTGGGAGAATCACTTGAACCTGGAAGGCAGAGGTTACAGTGAGCTGAGATGGCGCCACTGCACTCCAGCCTGGGCAACAGAGCGAGACCCTGACTCAAAAACAAACAAACAAACGTATCAGTCCCCCAACCCCCGCCATGCCCCTGCAGCCTACAAGAATTGTCCCCTCATAATGCCTGGCACCTGAAACTTCCTCAGGTCCACTTTCGCTTTCACTGGTGTTGAGCGCTGATGGCCCCTCAGACTCTGGCCCCAAGCTCACTCTTGCTCAACACCACTGACAAAACTCCTGTCCTCTGTATACCCTATGTTCTGATTGTTCTGTATCTTCTGTCAGTAAATATATTAGGAAATTAGCCTTAGATCTACCAAAACACAGCAGGTGTAAAGTACAGAGAACTGTCTAAATGTGTGGTATTATGGATTTTTATATCTATTGGAAATCTAGCAATCTGACCTATACACTTTCAGTTCTCACAAGTAATTGACCAATCTCTATTAGCAAATGTTTTAGTAAGGAGCTCAATTTCAATTACCTAAGGAAAACTATTTCAAGGCAGGGGTGGAGGGCATGGGATTCTCTCCCTTGATTCTCCCCTTGGTCCTTATCTTCCTTCGGCCCTCCACCAGAGAGCCATGGACTAAGTAGATCACAGTGGTCCAGGGGTGTTCTGTAAAAACGACACTCACCTTAGCATTCTGCACACCTTCTTTCACCAACAGCATCTGCAGGCCTTCTGGGGACACCAGACTTGTGTGTTTCCATGATGTTTTCCCAGGTCCCGCTGCTGCTGGCAAACTCGGCAGGGCAGCTGTGTCTGGCAGGGTGCTTTTAAATACAGTTTTCACAGCTTCTGCAAAGGCCTCAACAGTCTTCTCAGATACATCCACAAGGTAGATTTCTTTCAACCAGCATTTATCCTTCTTGTTTAGGAACTTTTTCTTGATGGCAGAAACAATGGTCTCCACACATAGTTTTAAGGGAAAGCCAAAGACTCCAGAACTAATAGCTGGGATGGCTATGGATCGGTACTTGTATTTTTCAGCTAGACCAAGACTTTGTTGCACAGCTTTCGTTAACAGGTATATACACATCGCAGTCTCATCTCTGTTCCAGCAGGGCCCCACTGCATGGATCACATGGTGGTACGGCAGCTTTCCTGCTTTGGAAATGGTGGCATTGCCCGGCAGGAGTTTACCCTCTCTCTTCACTATCTGGTCACAGTCGGCCTGGAGCTCAGGGCCAGCTGCTTTTGAGAGTGCAGCAGCCAGGCCACCATAATGCTTAAGGTCCTCATTGGCTGCATTCACCACCACATCGACAGGAAGCTCTGCCAAGTCACCCTGCTGCACAATCAGCACAACACCAGGGGCCAAGTCCGTCCGAGAGAAGTACTTCTGCCCAGCAGGGCTGCCTCCCTCCTTTTTTTCATTCTTTTGTAGTTCAATGAAACAACCAAACAACCGTTTGACCTCACATTGATAAAACCGTGCTTTATCCTGGAAGAACTGCTTGGCTCCTGGCTTGTCAATATGGACACTTTTAACACAGATTGAATCCCAGACTTGCTTGACGATGTCCATTGCCTTCAGTACTTCGGTCTTTGAGCCAGTTAGCAAAATGCCTTTTTGTTTGTGTTCAGGATTGAAACTTACCTGCACATTTGCCCTCTTTATCTTTGGCCAGAATAGCTTCTTTTCTGCTCTTAAATAGTCAATAACTAAGGAAGGCTTTACTTCAACCAGTCTCTCTATTTTCATGTTTTGTTCAATGAAGTTAAAAAGCAATTGATAGGTTTCATTTACTTCTTTTACCCGGCCTGTAATGATGACTTCAGCTGTGGTTTCTGAAGCTAACTCACTGATGATTACACTGTCTGGGGAGAAATTTTGTTTCTTATGCAAATTGTGAGTGATCATTTTCCATTTCTTGACGTGAAGAACTTCTTTGTTCTCAACTTCAATGCGTTTATAATTTAAGGCACTGAGCATGTGCTTTTCAGCTTCTAACAGGGCTTCAGAAGAACAGCTGGTTAAGAGAACAGTTGTACCCTCTAGCTCATAAAGTGCAAGAATTTTCTGTGCTATAAAAAGACACTTAGAGAATTCTTTACAGTTTACCTGTTGCAAAAACTGAAAAATCTCAGGAGAAACTGCAATGTTTTTCTGAGCCATGGTGTACACCTTTTCCTGGATTTCACACTTTATTTTATACACATTTGCACTAGGTCCTTTCAAGCACAAGTGTTGAGTGACTCCATCATAACAAATCTCTGTCTCTAGGCACTCTGTGCGTAAATGGTCCAGTAGACCACTGTGACACAAAAGAAAATACTTGCCTGGAGAAATGATCATTTTTTCCCTCAGACTTTGCTCTTCCTTTTTAATTTTTTGAGTAGTGCTTTCTATTAACTCCTTGACTTGTACCTCAATGCTCTGGACATCCTCTGATTTCCCCGCTAAGATTACCATCTCCTTAAGGGCATCAAACTCAATCAAAATCCTGTCATCTTCTACATTATTTTTTACGGTGTCCCACACTGTTGGATCCACTTTAATTGGGGTGACTTTATATTTAGATCGGATGCTAGAGAGTGCTGTGGAAGTATCTGCCTGCCAGGTCTTGATTCTTGGTCTTCCTTCATGGACTAAGGTGGCTGCTGGTCTGATGGTAACTTTACCACTGAGTTGGGACCACGTGAGCTCACAGTGACAACGCCTCATTTCATCGTTTATCTCCTCAATCAGGTGATTCTTTTTCTGTAAGAACTTCCATAAGGGAAGATCTATGGACTCTTCAAATGGTGCTGGAAGCTTGATCAGAGGCTTTTCCTTTCCATACAAGGCTGTGCCCAATGAGGCATAGTATGGGAACACAGAAAGTGGCATTTTATTGAAGTCCAGTTTTGTGGCCATGATGGTGTCCAACACTTAAAAGGAAAGAAGCAAAATAATGTAAGCCCAGGATGATATATGGCAAATGAAAACAAAACACAATTTTCTGATTTTAGAGAAAAAAAATCGAATGTTTGTCTAACACTAAAAGGAAAGAAAGAAAACAAAGTAAGACCAAGATGATATGTGGCAAGAACAAAATTTTTCCATTTTAGAGAAAAAAATTCTAATGTTCGTAGAATTTTGATGTTAAAACATCTTAAAAAGCAGAACTACTCTCAAAGTGCTCAAATATAAATTGATATGTGTTAACAGTGCACAGGTATCCCTTATTGAATGGAATAATTACTTTCTGGCCAATATCCATCTATGCTGAAATCATGTTAATTAAATTCTGTCTACTATTTTCCTGATATCATCATGTTAAGAAATACATGAATTTGGTCATAAGCATGAGAATAATATTTGCCCTAGTATAAAAAACATTTTGGTGCTCAAAGTGAAGCTCACCTCAGTTTTATGCTATTTGGTCTTCTTGTACAGTCCTACAATTTTAGGCTTCAAGGTTGACTTAGATAACATTAATACCTCAAAAAGGAGGAGGATCATAATAAATTATTATAGCTTACCATGTGTCACACACTATTCTGAGTGTTTCATATATATATATATATATATATGTAGGGGTGATAATAATAATGTCTCTACCTCAAATGGCATTATTATTATCATCCCTACTTACAAATGATAAAACTGAAGCTAGGAAAGGTTAGATAACTTGGATAGAGTTACATAGACTGCAAATAACTCAGCTAAGGTTCAGTGTTTGTCTAACCCCAAAGCCCATCCTTTTACCCCTCCACCAAACCCACATCATCACAGTCCTCTGTGAGCTCAGCCCCACAGACTACGATTCAGTAAGACCCACACCTCCTCCTGTCCCTGCTGCAATCTTCCTTTTCCACTTCACTGGAACAATCCCATGGGTGTGTTTGCGTGTGTATGCATGTGCATGCTCTTCTCTTCCAAGTCCCTCCTCATTTTGTGTAAGTTATTAGGCAGGGCATCTGCAGAAAGGGAATCAGAATGTGCTCCAATAACAACTTGGGTTGAAAGAGCATCTTTGGTGGAAAGATGTTAAAAATAACTTCGCTTTGTATGTGATTGGGTCCTAGAGCTGCTACCACACATGATGGAAAGAAAGTGGCCTTTGGAGGCCCAAACATATAGCTTCAACTTCCCAGCATGGCCCTGTGGCAGCCCTGAGCCTGGGCAGTATTTATGATTACCAGGTAAGTAGTAATGTGAGCCCTACTTCACAGATAAGAACACAGAGGCTTAGGTGTGTTAAAGTAACTCAGCCAAGATTACAAAGCTAAAAAGCACCAAAGCCAGGAATCAAACTCAGGTCTGTCTGACCCAAGAACCATTGCATATGTCACGTTAAAATGCCTTAAAGTCTCCATCCTGTTTTTCTTGTCTGTAAGGACAAAATTTATCTAACTTTGCAGGTTATTATTAATCGGATTGTGAGATACCGTAGAAGAAAAAAATAGCAAAAGATCTTAGGGACATAGGTGTTCAATGGAATTCTCTTCCTTAAGAAACAAATCAGATTTCGTGAAGTTGAACCAAATAATTGCAAAGTGCCTATTTTTTTCCTCTCAAGAAATCGACATAAAATACAACATTGTGCAATACATGCTTTTTTAAACCAAGCTCTATCTCTTATTGGCAACCCATCGTGAATGGTGGAATATCCTATAAGAAAAATTAACGTTATAGGTGAACAGGAGATTTGGAAAAAGGAGAGAAGCTAAGGTTATAAGTTATGGGACCAGAATACCCACATTCAAATCCTGGCTCTGTCACTCACTAGCTGTGTAATCTTGGGCAAGTTCTCGGATCTTTCTGTGCTTCGGTTTCCTCATATGTAAAACAGGGATTATAACAATCAAGATGTCCATAAGACTGTCTGAATGCACTTGGTAACACCCTGCAAAGCTATGCAAATGTAAGTTATAATTATAAGAAGGAGAAGCTAAGCTGGGTGCAGTGACCATGTCTATAATCCCAGCACGTTAGGAGGCAAAAGAGGGAGTGTTGCTCGAGCCTAGGAGTTCAAGACCAGCCTGGGCAACATGGTGAAACCCCATCTCTACTAAAAATAAAAACATTAGCTCGGTGTGGTGGCATGCACCTGTAGTTCCAGCTACTCTGGAGGCTGAGGTAGGAGGATCACCTGAGCCTGGAGAGATTGAGGCTGCAGTGAGCCATGATCATGCCACTGCACTCCAGCCTGAGCGACAGTAAGACCCTCTCTCAAACTAAATAAATAAAAATCAATAAATAAGAAAATGAAAATTAAAAAAAATAAAAAGAAGGAAAAGCTAGAGAACAAAAAAGAAAGTCAGTATATCACAGATTGTGGCGGACAGAGAATTAGTGAGCTTGGAGGAGGAGGTGTGGCCAACGAAGTCAGATGGTGCAAAGAGATCAGGGAGAAAGGGAACCTTTGAGAGTTCATGAATAGCTCTGGCATAAAATAAACCTTAATTAAATAGTACTTAATTAACATTAGTTGTGTATGTGCAGAATAGCCTTTCTGAGGACAAACCCAGCAGCCCCATGCTCTCAAGATGTTTGAAAGCCCTGAAACTTTGAACTCTCACCACAAACTGGGAGGTTAATTTCTAGGGTAGAGTACTTTATGTACCCCTCTCTCTCCCTGGGCCCAAGACCAGGCAGAGGGAGATCTGAATATGTGACAGAAGCTCCTCTTTGTCCCTCTGCCCAAGGAGTAGTAGGTCTTTCATTCCATTTTAGTTCAAACCATACTTTCTTTCACCCAGTTTTCCCAACTCATAAAAACTGAGTTAGGAAAAGGGAGATTCCTTCAAGTACCCTGTTGAAACAATTTCTCTCAAGTGGGTGGCATACCACATTATCCTGTATCATGCCCCACTCCGATTAATTCCAGGCACAATTTTCCTTCTTTTCCTAAGAAGTCTGCCCCCCTAATTCCTACTGCTCAGCCTTGACCTCTGAACATAAGTGGAACCTCCAAGCTTACCTCACATATGCCTCAGAGAACTGGCATTCTATATCACAAAACACTCAGAAGTGTTTCTCTAAGGTTCAGCTGGACATAGTTTTCACAGGGTCACTCCAAACAATAGTCCAGCAGGTATCCACTGGTCATGTGAAACCACCCCTGTCTATTTTTGAATGATGATACAATAGGTGAAAGAAGTAGTGGCACTTTATAGGAACTCTATGAGTTACTGAGTATTTCTTTACCTAACCTTGTTGAAATTGATTTGAGAGTTTCTATCAAGTGTGTGGCTAAAAAACAGATTATCTCCTCTTTAATATGTTATTTCAAATAATATATTTTTTGAAATATGTTATTTCAAAAAAGAATATATTTTTCAGCACATCATAGGTAGAGACTCATGAAAGAATCTCCTTATATCTTTCAAAAACTTGATGTTGCTTCTCTAAAGTTTGGATCACTGGCCTTAATAAGGACCATATCCCAAATAAGCAGGATTATTTATTCAATTTCCAGTAAAATATATAAATAAACAAATAAAACACCTCAGAACTAGATTGATAACTGTCAAGCTCGCTAAAAATGGCCTAGATTATGCCAAGAATGACAGGTTAATAAACATTACCTTTTCTATCAAAAAATTCAATCAGAGCTGAACTCTCTTCAGGAAAATATTCAACACTGGCAACTCTTCCCCCTCCATTCAAGGGATTTTCAAAGAAAAGTTGTAAACTGTAGTCATCAGCACCAGGTGGCAGGTTTTCAACCCTGATTATTTTTGTTACTTCCAGAATTCTTGGAGAAAGTTGAAGGTGTTTAATTGAATGGTGCTTGGTACAATCATCAACAAATCTTACAGTATCTACAAACCAAAAAAAAAAAGAAAGAAAATCAGTAAATTATGGTTGTATCTTTATGTTGTATAAAAGAAAATGTCTGGCTATTAACTGAGATAAAAGGAAGAGGTAAGCACTCTATTTTTAGACACAAGATTTTAATACCTACATGAGAATTTACATACCTCAAACTCCCAGTCTCTGAGCAACACACACACGGATGTCTTACCTGGATTACTGCCACTGAGCTGTGTCCCCACGTCCTGCCCCAGCCCTCACCAACCCTCCTGAGGGCTTCCCTACAAATCTCATTTCACTCCTTTCTCAAGCCCTTCCATGGCTCCCCATTACCTGCAGGTAAGAGTGTTGACACTCCTCAGCCAGGTGTACAATGCCCTTGGCAATGTGACGTGAAACTAATTTCCAAGCAACACCTTTGGTTATTCCCTGCCATTCGTTTTATTTTCCATGTTGCTACGAAAACTAGTCATTATTATTGTAAACCCCCTTCTCCTTTAAAGGGTCTCTCTGTATACAGTTTCCTCCATCTGGAATGCTCTTCTCCAATTTTTTATCTTGGTCCTATTCATCCTTCAGGACTGAACTCAACTGTCTCTTTAATAATAAGTATTGGCCAGGCATGGTGGCTCATGCCTGTAATCTGAGCACTCTGGGAAGCTGAGGCAGGCCGAAGTTCAAGACCAGCCTGGCCAACATAGTGAAAATCTATCTCTACTAAAAATACAAAAATTAGCCGGGCATGGTTGCATGCACCTGTAGTCCCAGCTACTCAGGAAGTTGAGGCAGGAGAATCACTTGAACCCGGGAGGCAAAGGTTGCAGTGAGCTGAGATCGTACCATTGCACTGCACTCCAGGCTAGGTGACAGAACGAGACTCTGATAATAATCAGTATTGATGGTGGACCCATGATGTGCCAGGCACTGTGCTAGGATCTGAGGATACAGAAATAAATATAACAAGTCCTTGCCAGTGCATCATCTGTGAGGGAGCAAGTCTTGGAAGCAAATAAATTGCATATTGTGGGATCAAATGAGATGGGAAGACTCATACTAGGTATCACACAAAGATTCCCTGAGTAAGTGGCTCTGATCTGGGTTTTCAACGACGAAGAGGGGTTTACCAGATGGATAGCGAAATGAGTGCTCTTAACCACTCCACTGCCATGGCCAAGGAATAGCGAAGGCTTGGAATTAGAAAATGTACTTGTTATGGGTGGTGACAGCTCTCTTCCCAGTCTTAGAGATTGTCTACAGATTCCTGATAATTATCTTAAAGAGCACTCATTTTTTGCATCACGCACACTTACCCATACCTACATGTGTCAATGACTATGAAAGTGCTAGGAAATATCTGGTAAAGTCGTAAAGGACAGGCTGTAGAGGTAAGCTGCCTGGATTCAAACCCAGTTTGTCCATGCATTCGCACCTTTGTGTTTTGTCTCCCCAACTGTAACATGGGGAACAATAACAATAATCTCATAAGGTTTTGGAAAGGACAAATAAATTAATACATGTAAAGAGACTGGCATAGTATCTGGCTTAGAGTAAGCACTCTATAAGTGTGTATTACCATTACCTTCCAGGAGGTCCAGTTTGGTAATACAGATAAATATTTACTTCACCCAGTGAGATAGCACATGTGAAAAAGCCAAATCCTTTACTTGGAATCACTTGGATTTTAGATTTCTATTTTGCTGTGTTCGTGCTCTCTCTCAATCTCTCTCTGCCTGTCTCTCTCTTTCTCTCTCTGTCTCACACACACAGAAACACACACAGATACACACACACACACACACACACACACACACACACACACACTTGGGCACCCCTGCAATAAAGTTAATTCTATTAAAAATACCAGAATTTGGTTTCAAAATGAATATCCTTCCCTTCAAAATATATTAACTTGGAGACCTATATTAACTATATTAACTTGGAGACCTCTCTTAGTAGCTACTAGAAAGAGTCAAACTTTCAGAGATGTCTCACTAAGAGTCATCTCATGTCCCATGATGTGGTACAAAGAAGATAGGCAGAGGAAGCGTCACTTCATCTTACCTATGTGCTTCTGAAAGGTAACGACAGCGACATCAAAATCTCTTATTACTTCCACTTGAAAATCATCGTTGGAGAGGCCACTTATGTTCTCCACTAACAAGATTAACATCATCTCAGTCACATTTGCCTTGAGGTTTTCAAATGCCACCAAAGAGGAAATATTTTCACATTCCTTTGGGACATCTTCCATTTTGTCTGATCCACCATCGAGAAAGAGTTTTGTATCCGATTCTTCTGACACATCTGATTTCAGGAAGACGAAAGAGGTACAAGATGTTATAGTTATGTGCCATGGTCTTAGCAAGACAGTATCGCAAGACACTGCCCTCTTTCCTTGCCAATCTCTTGGCTAACTCACAGAAAAATAGATCTCAGATGGCTTTTTGCTTTATTTAAATAAAAACAACATGTAACATTTAATTGCCTATTATTAAAGTTCACTGTTTAAAATGTTCATGTTGACAAAATAGGTCTTTATTGTCAAGATTATAGGCATTATAGGGTTAAAAAGATTTTCATTTATTAACCTTTGTGGAAATGAAAATTTTAAATCTGTCCAAATTAGTGATAAGAAAAAATATTCACATTACTTAGCTAAGTAAAGAAATAGTCATTTTATAGAATGATTTACATTATGACTATTTTCATATGTGAATTTATATTAAAATTATACATAATTGAAGTTTAATCTTATTATACCCTTTTCTGCCTGGCCTTTTTGAGGAGCCTAACTTATCCTTCTTAGCACTTGATACCTATTTCTAGCACAGCACCACACTAAAATTATTGAACTAGGCTTCTCAAAAGCAAGACACATGTTTATTCATCCTTGTATTGCTGGCATATGGTATATAATTGAGCCTCAGTAAATATTTCCTGAATTGGGGATTTACTGCTTTGGTCACTGGAGGAAAGAAATAATATCTGATGATGCTCAAACATGGGTATCACCTAACACATCACACTCTGAAAAATAGTTAAGTTCCTACCACTGAAGTGAAAAAAGGATCCCTACAGCGAATGACTAAGAAATACACACAGAAGGTGAAATGGCCAAGGGCTGTTGCATACAAAGGCCGCTGAATGGCAATCACCCCAGCTGGCTCATTCCTCTACACTGTTGACCATAAACGTGAGTTACACATACACCCAAGGACAGTCTCACTGTATGCTTGTCCACTGAAGCATGGTGCATTCAATCTGATCTTTAGGCATTCTGTGAATAACTATTCAATAGGGACTCTTATCGTGTTCAAGACCCTGATGTAAGTAGAGTTGAGAATATAAAAAACATTAGATAACAAATTTATGGATTTTCTAATGGCAGTTTATGAGAAAAATGACATGTGTAAATGTTTGCAGTGGCAGCATAAAATGCTCTGTGTTCAACAAATCCATTTTGTTTACTTCCTGGGCAATACTTCTCAAGTTTCCTGGAGTTCAGTTTCAACAGTAGTGTCTCTGCAGTTAATGGAATATGGGTGGAAGTGAATTCCACCTTCAGGCCTGGCAAATATAAATCTCCTTAACATGAAACCCCATTCTCCCTTGCAGTGACCTTGGGAACCACATATTGAAGATAAGGGTGTCAAAGGGTGCAAGGAGCCTGGGTCCCTGAATGACCGCGTGAAGTGGTTAACACTCCCGCTGCCACCCCGGCTGCCAACTACACTGAACTGTGATGCAAAGGAGAAACAAACTTGTGTTGTGGCCAGGCGCGGCGGCACATGCCTGTAATCCCAGCACTTTGGAAGGCCGAGGCGGGCAGATCAGTTGAGGTCAGGAGTTCAAGACCAGCCTGGCCAACACAGTGAAACTCCTTCTCTACTAAAACTACAAAAATTAGCTGGGCATGGTGGCACATGCCTCTAATCCCAGCTACTCAGGAGGCTGAGGCAGGAGAATCGCTTGAACCCAGGAGGCGAAGGTTGCAGTGAGCTGAGATTGCGCCACTGCATTCCAGCCTGGGCAATTCCATCTCAAAAAAATAAAAATAAAATAAAATAAAATAAACTTGTGTTGTATCAGGTTACTGATTTGGGAGGTTGTTTGTTATAACAATTAGACCACCCTGTTGTGTGCTGGCTATCATGCCACCACACACAGTCATGCTAAATTAAAAAATAGCTTAAGGATAAAATAGCTACACAAATTAGCACAGAGACAGGTATGACAAATCAGAATGCCTGCTGGGTTAGGGAGGAGGCTAAATGTGTTTAACCCCTGCTGCCACTCTTAGCCATGTGACTTTGGCCATGTCTCTTAATCCTAAAATGAGGGTATAGGACTAAGAGAACTGGGCAGAAAGAATCTTTCCAGCAATGTAGTTTTATAACCCCATCAATATTAGGCACGTCACCACAACAAAGGCTTGGTTAATTGACAAAAAAAGAGCATCAACAATCAAGCCAAGAGTCCCAGAAAGAGATAAAAGGGCTGCACTGGCATGGAAAGACTTGAGAGGAAAGGAGGAGGTTCAGCAGGTCTTGAAGGTTATGTGGAATTGGGTAGAGAAAAGTGGGATAGAGGGAATTGTGAGCAACAGAAGCACAGGCAGAGTGCTGCAATTGCATCAGACAATTCAGAAAACAGTGATTTAACTGATGTGACTCAAAAGGAGCACATTTGTGCAGAATGAAAGAAGTGAGGCCAGAAAACCAGACCAGATCCAGAAGGTGGTCTGGACTTTATCTCCCAGCTTGTGGTAAGGTTGAGTCACGGAAGGTTTCCATGAAAAGGATGGCAGGCTATTCAGCAATAGTGCAAAGGGCTGGTCAGGTTTAAGGAGAAGGGTAGCAGACACAGATAGAGCAACAAGGAGCTCCTGCCATGCCAAACGTGTGAGGTAAAAAAGGAAGAGCCTCTGGGGAGAAGAGGATGGATAAGGAAAACTTAAAAGAAAATGAAGCTGGGCACAGTGGCTCATGCCTGTAATCTCAGCACTCTGGGAGGCCAAGGCAGGAGGGTCACTCGGGGCCAGGAGTTCAAGATCAGCTTGGGTAACACAGTGAGACCATGTCCCTACAAAAAATTTTTTTAATTGGCTGGGCATGGTAGTGGGTGTTATAATAGCCCCAGCTACTTAGGAAGTTGCGGTGGGAGGATTGCTGGTGCTGGGGAGGTCGAGGCTGCAGTGAGCCAAAACAGCCCGAGCAACAGAGTGAAACACTCTCTCCAATAAAGAAAAAAAAGAATAGGTCTGTGTGACCAGCAGATGTGAAAAGAGAGATTCCTGAAATACTAGTAGGTGGCGAGCAGACTATGTACTTCCAGAGAAATGAGGAAGCCAGAAAGGGCACTTGCTTGAGGCGGAAGATGACACATGTGGCTTCGGGCATGTTGGCTCTACTATGCTTCCCAACAGGAAGGTCAGACAGAAGGTCTGGAATTGAGAGAGGATATGGATTTGAAAACACCAGAATTTCCCACCACAGGTAAGCAGTGTTTCTCTGCTCTTCCCCTTCTCTCTTCTCCAGGACCTTCCAAGTGCTGGTTTCCACGTTTTAGACCCAGCTCAACTAAGCTTATCCTGGAACAGGACACTAGCTCAGTGCTCACATCCTCGATATTGGTGTGTGTGCCCTTCCCTGCCCTGTCAGCTCCTGCAGACGTTTCAGTTATTGACTTTTTGCATGAGGTTTCAGGCATGCCTAGTGCATTCATGGTGCAGTGTCCTCCACTTTCCCCATCCCTGAGATACAGAATCCAGTTAGTACCTACCTACTCTCCATCCACACTTTGCTCAGTTCTGAAACTGTCTACCCGATTCCAATTAATTTCAAGAGTCCCAGCCTTAGGGCCATTGTCAGGGATCAGTGTGGAGTAATCATTCAGCAAAGGACCTCTGCTTCCCTTAAAGGGGCCAACTTAAGTATCTGGTGAAGACCACCCAACTTTCTAGCTGGCTACTATCTTTAGAGTCCAGGTCAGGTCAGATAAAAACAGGTTAGAAAATGGGCCTAAAATCCCCAGGACAATGAAAAGTCTGTTGGTGGAAGGGGACTGGTGCTTTCACAGGGAAGACGCTTGGGAGTTCTAACCAAATTTAGAACAGCGCTAACATGTCAGTTAAGACAGAATTAAGGTAAAATCTATGAAGTCATAAGAAACACAGATGTGATTAAAATTTACACCTAGGGCTATAGAGTAAGAATATGCAAATATAAAACCACTTCCTATGGATAGCAAGTTAGCAGTTTGGGGGGTGGGGGAAAGAGAAAAAAAAAAAACCACTTCCTAGTCTGAAGTCGAGCTTGAGAGTATACAGCACTTTGGCATCTTCCAAGAGAAAGATAAGGACTTAGGAGATCCTGACAACAAACATTGGGAGCTAGGGGAGCCAGTTCCACAAGTGAGGAATGGAAAGCAGGAATTACTCTAAAGAGACAAAAAATTCCTAATTCATAAAACTCCTGAGCTGCCTAAGAAAGCCATGCATACTAAATTCTACAGTTTTAACAGGACATCCATATTAGATAAAAATAAGCCATATATCCCTATCCAATCCTTTTGCTAAATAAAGACAGTTCTCATTCTAGTGCCATTTTCCAAAAGAGAAAAGTTGCAGAAAACCACATGTTATCAAGATAATTTCAATAGTAGAGGACAATGATTACACATTATTCCTTTTCCTTAAAGTTTAGGTATATGTATTACTTTATCTCTCTGGCTCGGTTCATTCAGCGTGGTGCACTTTCTACCCTTTACAGTAGCATGCTTAGCTTTGAAAACTATTTGCTTCTTCAGTAAATGTCAGGTGGCATGACAGCTCAACGCCCAGTTGCTAGTTGAGCACTGGAGTCCACAACAGCTAAGTGGTCCCTGGCTGTTTCCTACAGCAGATGAGATAAGAAGAGCTGCTGTCTTTTGGAGGACTGCAATCCTCCAATCCAATCCCGCACCAGTGTTCGAAAGCCTGTGTTCACGGAGGAGTCACACCTTCCTGTTTTGGCTCTAGAGCACAGTACCCTTACACCCAGTACTCAGGAAGCAGTGCTCATCAACTAAGCCACATGTCACCCCCATGGACATGTCATGTCCTTGCTTCTCAATGGCCAGCTCAGCACAAGTGGAATGTAAAGGTCAGCTCATCACCACCTCTCTGGCACTTCTTTGCCCTCCCCTCTATTGCAAGGTGTCTTCAAGTCCTCAGAGACAGCAGTTCCAATCGTTATAACCTGAGCCCTAAAAGCCACCCTCTGCACAACTGGCTCAGAATATGAAGATGATGCAGCCCAAGGCAGCTCCCAGCTGAGAACACCCTGCATTGTGGAGTCAAAAAGAGAGGGCTGACTCCCTCAAGTGCTGCCTTTAACAAATGCAAAACTGCTGGTGAATATCAAAGTCATCTCAACTGAGATTTTACCTGGTTTTTTGACATCTTCTTTGGTCTTGGATTCCTGAAACACAAATAATAAAGTAGCATCAATACACTATTAACAATTTCTTTACATAAGAAAATGTCCCTGGGACCAGCCTGGAGATGGAGGGTAAGTAGAAATAATCATGGAAAGGTCTGATAATGGCGCTCTTGAATACATGTGGGGCCAGACATAGTGGCATATTCACTTTCAAGTCACAAAAATCACCAATTAAGATGAGACACGAAGTAACACAAACCTCAATCAACACCAAGCATTTGGGAATATGAGGTACATCCTACATCAGAGAAACATCTTAGCTCATAATTTTTCCCTCATTTAATATTTATTGAGGCTGGACTTGGTGGCTCACACCTGTAAGTTCAGCATTTTGGGAGGCCAATGTGGGAGGATCACTTGAGGCCAGGAGTTCAAGACCAGCCTGGGCAACATAGTGAGACCCCGTCTCTACAAAAAAATTGTAAGAAAAAAATTAGCCAGACATGGTGGTGCATGCCGGTAGTCCCAGCTACTTGAGAGGCTGAGGCAGGAGGACCACTTGAGCCCAGGAGTTCAAGGTCACAGTGAGCTATGATGGTGCCACTGTACTCCAGCCTGGGAGACAGATCAAGACACTGTCTCTAAAAAAGATAAAAAGTAAATTAAGACTGGGTGTGGTAGCTCACACCTGTAATCCTAGCACTTTGGGAGGCTAAGGCAAGTGGATCTCATGATCTCAGGAGTTCAAGATCAGCCTAGGCAACATGGGAAAACCCCAACTCTACAAAAAATACAAAAAATTAGCCAGGCGTGGTGGCATGCACTTGCAGTCCCAGCTACTGGGGA
The DNA here is from genome assembly GCA_963573385.1 of Cacajao melanocephalus. Taxonomy (NCBI): domain Eukaryota; kingdom Metazoa; phylum Chordata; class Mammalia; order Primates; family Pitheciidae; genus Cacajao; species Cacajao melanocephalus. Next base: position 8,417 of record CAUYLG010045679.1, on the reverse strand, counting down.
GGCTGAGGTGGGAGGATCGCCTAAGCCCAAGAAGTCAAGGAGGCAGAGAGCCATGATCATGCCACTGCACTCTAGCCTGGGCAACAGAGGGAGACCCTGTCTCTAAAAAAGAAATAAAATTAAATAAATAAAAATAAAACATTTGAAATATTTACTGAGTGTTTATTATATATAACAAGCACTGTGCCATGTGGTTTACAGAGATCATCTTGTTTAACCCTCACAATAATCCTACAATCTATTGTTGAATCATTATTGTTAATATTCCATTTTACAATTGGGGTAATACTTAATACATGTAGTATGGATTGCTGTCTCCTCAAAATGACATAGAAAATAAAACAAATGTAACAAGTTCTAGGTTATAAAGAATTCAGGAGACAGACTCCAAATTTTACATCACAAACCACCATTACTATAACCCCCAAGTCTTGACTTTTCCAAATGTGCCTAAAATCACATAAAAAGTACTTCCTCCTACCTTATCCCATACTACCATACCCTACCACTGCCCTCACGCCCCATACATTTGTAATCTGCTTTTCTCACTGCAGTTAGCTTCATACTTTTCATTCCACTATATTATTTTCCTCATGGTGAACTCCATCTCACACACCTTGGGAGAACACCCTAAATCCCTTTTACTCACACCTAAAGTTTACTTGCCTTTGTTTGAATTTCCTCCTCAACAACATCAGGGATTTCATCTGGGGTTGCAGGTAACTGGACAGTTAACTTGAATGTTCCTTTTCCTTGCCATACTAACTCATGATTCTTTCTCTCCAGAACATTCTGCCGAACTAAAATGTCCAAAGGAGGGAAAAAAAAGCCAAATGACAAGCAATCTTTATTTACAAAATTATTGTACGATTTATCTGGACTGCATTACTGTCAATCGATCACTTGGTCAGTTTCTCAAGAGAAGCTATGTGAAGTAAAAAAGGAAGAGTTTAGCAAGCAGACTTGGATTTGAATTTCATCCTTAAACTTACTTTTTACTATTGAGCATGTTCCCTAATAAGCTGTACTTACAAAGCTTCAGCTTTCTTGTCTATTTGTAAGGTTAATGGAGATTGTTTTGTATGAGTGCCATGTGTATTAAATTGAGGAAACATTATAAAGAACTTGGTACAGGACCTGACACTCAGGAGGTACTTAAAAGGTAGCAATATTTATTCTGTATTAAGTGAATTAAATTAAAGCATACTTCAAGGACAGCCAGTGAAGACTGGGTACTGGGACACGGCATGATGAACACCACGTTTTAGAAGGTGGCTAGGTGGCTATACACAGGAGCCTAGTTAGAAACGGGCTGTAATGAAAAGGGCCTCACATTTGATAGTAAAAGGAGTATAAAAGAAGGGAGAGATTTTGCAAAAAATAAATAAACAAATAAATAGATTAGCACATCAGACAGCTTGGCTGTAGTGAAACAGCTGAACAGTGGACATAAAGAGTCCAAAGACCTGGAATTGAATTCCAACTCTGCCACAAATAGCTGAGGGAATACCTTAACTTCTGTCAACTCTCAGCTTCCTCACTTAAAGTGGTGTCCACGAACGCACTCTGTAACATCCTCAAGAACTATGCAGATGTGAGTTACAATTATAAAAAGGAGCAGCCAGAGCGATAGGAAGAAAATCAGCATATCTCAGTCCATGAAGAACAGGGAAGAAGTGAGTTTCAAGGAAGAGGCACAGTCAACACAGTCAGAGGGTGCAAAGAGGTTAGGGGGAAAGGGAGCTTTTGCCAGAGTGCCCTATGGGTGACAGGTGTAGCTCTAGTGTGAATGTTGGGTCACCATGGTGTGTTCTGATATGGCTGGCCTGATAAGGTCAAAGATGTAGGTCAGAATCTTTCATAAAGAGGGCATGATAGCTTTCCCACCTCAACCCTCTGTGAAGTGGGTAGAGGAAGTGGGGTCTTCACTGGATGCCAACTCAGAAACAACCTGAAAAGAAGGGCCAGATTCTAATCTCACTCTTTATGAGGAGGGCAGATGTTTCCACACAAACCCTTGAAGTGGTTTACTAAACAAAGGTGGGGATTGAGGACTGGATAGGACCCCTGAAGCCCAACAAGCTACATTTTGTAAGCCAAGTTATCTAGAGTCATGGACCTCTGTGTTACCGTCCTTTTCCTACTCCCTAGACTTTGATAAAGTCCTGTCTAGGCATCTAAATGTGCCAGTCTGTTCTCAGATTGTGGGCGATATTTATGGGCACAAATGTTTCAGAACAGTTTGTAGTAATATGGGTATATGATCTCCAAAAAGGACAAAGTGAATCTGGGAGGAAAAAGAGCGGAAACTCTGATGTACAGCCTCCCTTACCCATGCGGACAGTCTTCTGCCTGCACCAACCTTAGATCACCAACATTTAATTTTATTTAAGGAGAAGATGGGTTCCCTTACCACAAGGAACCTGACAATAACCAGGAACCAAACTATGTCAGGAAAGTGTGATAAAATAGACACATCTGAAACAGGTTTTAAAATGTTATGTCAATTTACACCAACTTTTCAAAAATCCAGTGAACTGTATGAAAGTGAGATACGGCTTCCCATTCGTTCCTATTTGCTATACACAAATAAATACAGAGAAGTGCTGGTGGGTTCATTCTTAAAGTTTATATGAATCAAATCACGTTATGCTATGGTCCTGCACCTGTTGAGGCCACTTCTTGGCATGGAGGATGGAGGGTGGAGAATATCCTCCACAGAAGAATGCATTTCTGGGACTTCAAGGATAGGTCATTCATTGTCAGCAAATACCTGCCGCCTTGTTACTGAAAAAGCGGTTCCTCAAGTAGGAAACTGAAACTGACTAGGGATTTTCCACCCCTGAGAACTTTGACTATGCAAGGTGTTGAGTTTTTTGTGTTTTGGTTTTTTTGAGATGGAGGTTCACTCTGGTGGCCCAGGCTGGAGTGTAATGGCACGATCTTGGCTCACTACAACCTCTGCCTCTTGGGTTCAAGCAATTCTCCTGCCTTAGCCTCCCAAGTAGCTGGGATTACAGGCATGCACCACCATGCCCAGCTAATTTTGTATTTTTAGTCGAGACGGGGTTTCTCCATGTTGGTCAGGCTGGTCTCGAACTCCCGACCTCAGGTGATCTGCCCACCTCAGCCTCCCAAAGTGCTGGCATTGATTACAGGTGTGAGCCACTGGGCCTGGCCTAAGGTTTAGAGTTTTAATAAGTTTTGGGTCATCTGTGCTGGGGGTAAGACAAGAGGGGCCACTGGAGCAGTGGGTGGGGGGAGGGGTGGAGAAAGAGGGGAGGTGGAGATAGAAGAATCTGGGCTGGGGCCAGTCAAGGACAAAAGTCCAACAGGAAGACTGAAATCTGTTCTGCTTGGAGGGCTAGAATTGAGTTATTTTATCATCACAAAATTATGTTTTGTGCTATTAGTATTTTTATGCTGTTTAAATGTTGTATAATTATTTCTCTTTTTGTTCATTTGGGTTTGTCAACAAACTACAGAAATTCTAAAACTTTAACACATCAAGATCACCTGGGTTGTCGGTTAAATATGCGCTTCCCACCCACCCCACACTCATTGAACCTGAATCTCTAAAACAGAGATAGGAAGGTGCCTAGTTAACCTGCTCCCCAGGTCATTCAGATGCAGGTGAGACCTACTCCTAATTATAGCGGAATCTGAAGAAAAAGAAGCATCCTTAAGGGCCAGATGGATGGTGATGTTGACCTCTGAAATCAAAGTGGGAAAAACCCTCAAGGAAAAGTGACACCCAAAAGGGAAATGACAAATACCACACAGTTGCCTTCTGAGCACTCCTTGGTGAAATTAATCCTAAGAAAACATGGTATTTTGCTTTCATAAGGGCCATGAGCCAAGCATGGCTTCTTCCTTCCTTCTGTGCATCGTTCTTTTTCTGTTTTATTTTCCTTTTCCTTTTTGGATGCCTGCTGGGGCACTCCAATTGCACGGCTTTGGCCTCAGCCTCCTTGCCTCTCATCTGGCCCAAATGCTTCCCCAAATCCAGCGACATGAAGGCGTAATTAGGAGTTGACTAGATCCCGATGGGTCACCATCCAACTATAAGATGCCGGTGGAAAAGGCGCCCATTCTGGGAGCTGCAGATCACAGGCTTCCCATTGCAGACCAGGGAGGCCCTTGAACCAGCAGATCATCAGTGGGCTCTTGGCCCTTACTGAACGGGAACAGTAGTGGGGAGGAGGGGAGAAAGCCCGTTAATGGCCTGTGAGGAGGGAACTTTACCGACTTTCCCTCCAAAGCTCAAATCTCGCAACCCACAATCACTTCAGAATGTCATCCTTGCTCCCAATCTGAGGCCCACCTGAGACTGAGGGAAGAGGCCCCAGCAGGCCCTCGACAATGAGCCTGTTGGTCGATCGACAGCCCCTCTAACGTGGACGCCGCGAAGGCTCTACGTTGACCTTCAGGCCATATGATTTTACGCAGCGCCTCTGCCCCTCTCCCAAGTGACCCCAGGACGACTGGGAATCTCCAAGACCCACGAAGAAAACCTGTGACTTACCACGTTTCTTAACCAGCTTCCTTCCCCACATAATAATAACAGAAAAAGACAGGAAAGGATTGATAAGAGGATACACTCACTTCAACAACAACAATAAACAGTAACACCACCACAACAGGGAAAGACAGAAAAGGACTGAGGAATCAAGACTCCCTTGCGCGGTTCCGCCGCCACCTCCAGGCCGCGCTGTTAAGCGCCTGGAAGCGCAGGGCGCGGGGGAACCGCAGCGCCCCGGGTGCCCTCGGAGTTTATTCTGTCGTTCCCGCCCCCGCCCTGGCCACCTCCGCTACAGCAGCCGCCAGAGCCGGGCAGGACCCCCTCCGGTGCGTGCCCCGCCGCCATTTCCCTGGAGGAAGAGCAGAAGTGCCCCCTCTTCACGCCACCCTTTGCGCCCCTCACCGTCCTCCGGGTAGAAGAGCACCAGGAAGCGGGACGGGCTCTCGGGATCCTGGCGGACCTCACACTCTCCGCCTCCCGACCTCTTCGGGCTCTGGAAGTACATCTGCAACTTGGTGGTCAAGTTCTTTGGGGGGTCGGGGCCCCAAGAGCCCTCGACCAGCAGCGGGAAGGAGCCAGGCACCGCCATCCTCAGCTCCGCTCTCCGCCCGACTGCAAGGGCGGCGCCAACTCCGGGCGGCTAAGTTTGACTCTTTCGCTTTCGTTTCCCGGAAAACTCCCAGGCCTTGGTTTCTCTTTGCCTTCAGCCTGAAACAGCGAACCCAGGAATGGCCGAGTCATCCCCCGCCCACTTCCCCACCTTCGCATTCGGCCCACAGCCAAGGCCAAAATAACCCTCTGGGGCTGGCCAGCGGCACCGCGGGAAGGCGGCCTCCATCCACCTGTGCCCCGCGGGCTCCCACGCCCTCTCCTAACTCCTGGCGCCTTGCTGGCCGCTTGCCCCAACCGCAGATGAAGTCAGCAGCTTTGGGGCACCAGACCTTGAGCAAACACAAAGATCAGTTAATTTTTGCCCCCAGCCGACCCTTTACAAAAGAATAAAATGACTCGCAAACTGTGGCCCTTTTAGAATGCTTGCTGCCTATTTGGGGGCATTTTCAGCAATCAATGTGATTATCAGAATTTTAGGTTGCTTTCCCTGTTCTGCCTTCTGTTTCTTGATGTGGTAATATTACACGTCTAGAAATGTGGGAGGAACAATTATACTCACAGTTTTTTTGTGGAATATTTACTAGGCGCCGTGCACTGACTCACTGAGCCCTCGCCGAGCTCACGGAGCTATGGTGAACACAGGGGGAATAGGTGCTCTGGGAAAGAATATACAGGTGTTACAGGTGTTCCTGAAACAGATGACGACTAGCTCCTAGCCAAGCTGTGGCAGCTCAGGGAGGGTTTATGGGGCGGTGACATGTAACCTGATAACCCCAGTGATATCAGGGGATAGCCTTGGAAGGGTTGGGAAGTGGGGTTCCACGGTGTGATTCACACGTACAGGATCACTCCGGCTGCTGCCTGCTGGCTAGAGTGGAGGTAGAGAGGTCAGCCAAGTGGCTACCATAGTGTCCCAAGTGAGAGACAAGGGTGGCTGAGACCCGGGTGCTGGCAGAGAAGAACTGAGAAAACGAGGATTCTCAATTAATAGTAAAAGCAAGACTTGCTGAAGGATGTGAGCCTTGAGAGAAGGAAAAGCTCAAGGACGACTCCATGGTGAGCCAAGGATCGCCCGCGCAAGTGGCTGGATAATAGTGGTATCTGCAAGAGGGGAGGCCAAGTGGTAGGGAAGAGGCTAGGGCTGTGTGTTTCCTTGACCCAAAATAAAGGAGTGCTGCAAGTCGAGGGTGGGGGGAGAAGGGATTATCTTTCCATGCTACCGATACCTCAGGTCAGAGAAATGTCTGCTGGACTGCTGGGGACCGGCAAGCACTGTCTCCTGGTGAGGAGGGAGGAGAGGGCAATGGCAGCTACTCAGGACTGAAAGAGAAGGAAGGAAGTGGAAGCAGCAAGCGTTAACAGGCTCTTTGCAGAGATGTGACTGTGAAGGGGAAGAAGGAGCCAGGCAGCAGCTTGTGGGGTTACAGGATCAGGCTAAATTTCAGAATGAAAAGAACCAGAAATGGGCCAAAGGGTTTTCCTGGCTTTTATTTCCGCTCTGTAATAATGCTAAACAGTACACAGATATTTTCTCCTGCTTCCAGCTTGCTACCTGCAGATGGCGCTCATCATCTGATCCAAACTGCTCTGGACACCCCCCCCTCTCCCCCTCCCCCCACCGCCCCACAGCTTGCGAAAGAGGGGTGGACCAGCGCCCTCGGCCAAATGTGGTGACTGTTTCTCCCCAGGGCCTTTCCTTCTCACCCCAAACTACAACTAAAATTGGCACTCCTCCTCTCCCTCTCTCCCCTGAGTTTGGGGTTCCAGAATTCAGCAAACAGCTTCCCTTTTTTCTCACGTCATTATTGTATAAGAAATAAAGTCAGGGTCATTTCTGGATTACTTTTGAGGGTTTCTTTAATTATCAACAACGTACCACTCGAAGTCTGCTTATGACACCTGGATGGACTGGGAAGGAGCTATCAGAGGATCAGCAGGTCTTGACAACCACGGAAAGAAAGTTCTAGAAGGAGCAAATTGTTGAACAGCATTAGCTCCTGCAGTACTTTATCATCTGTAAGTTATTTTCCCCCTGTTCACTTGAAGTTTCCCACAGAATGCTTATCCTCTCACAATTCTGTCTCCTATGGGTATCTGCCTTCTGATCCTTTCCTCCTGGGAAGCACAGTCCTCTCAGGGCCTGAGGTGGGGGTGGCCTTCTGCTGTAGAAGTGGCCATGTCCATATCACTGTTCCTTAGTTCTCCTTCCACCTCACAGCCACAGCTCATCTTAATATAACAACCCATGTCTGCATTTTTGGGCTGAACTTCCCTTTCCCTTTCATCGAAATTCCCCCTTTCGGTTTCTCTACAAACTGCTGTAGCCTAGCAACACGCTCCTTTGACCTTCTCTGCAAACTAGCATGAGCCTCCCCAATTCTCCCATTGAGGTGTAAAGGAGGGAAAGGGCTACTTTCCCTTCTGTCCTGAATCAGCGAGTTGTAGGTACCTCATGCCCATCACTCCACCTCATTTTGCTCCTGAAACTCCTGGCCCAGTCACCTGAAAATAAGACATGGCCATAAATAAAGGGAAAAACACTGCAAGAAGTTCCGCGGTCAGAGGGAGCTCCCTGATGGACACATCACAGTCTTTGTCTTTACTCCCTATGCTCAAGTCCCTTTTGGGAGCTTTATCTTCTTCAAACCTCCATAAGGACATTCTCCATACCCCTCAATTGGCCAGGACAGTAATTCCTAATGGTGCATTTTCCCAAATAGAAGTAATTTTGTTTCACCAGTACTACGGTTGAGTGGAAAGTGAGGGCAGCTTCTCCAGAAAAGTCCAGAGTAGACTTGACCCTTCCATGTTTGTGTGAAGACCTTTCCTCGTCATCCAATTAGGTAACCATTGAATCGAACACACATGTGTATATCTCAAGACAAACATTCATTCTCAGTGTAATCTAGATCATATTTTTTAAAAAATAGAAACACAATATTTTATTACCACACTATACCAGTAATGGCTGTTAAATATTGAGCAACCAGATTTTTGAAACAAAGTTTCCATAAGTGTTATGTTTATGATAAATTATACTGATGTAATGGTTGGATAACACATAACTTACAAATAACAAAATATATAATACTTTATTGTAGTTTCTAAATACCAGCAGAAACGGGACCCCTTTCTGACACCTTACACTTAAATTAACTCCAGATGGATTAAAGACTTAAACATAAGACCTAACACCATAAAAACCCTAGAAGAAAATCTAGGCAAAACCATTCAGGACATAGGCATAGGCAAGGACTTCATGACCAAAACACCAAAAGCATTG
>CAUYLG010045678.1:0-83558 GCA_963573385.1 Cacajao melanocephalus | reverse complement strand
GCATAGCCAAGTCAATTCTAAGCAAAAAGTACAAAGCCAGAAGCATTATAAAACATTTTAAAAGGGCAAAGGAGAGTGAGTCATTGTGTATGGAAAGGAGAGGCTATTTTATTAGAGGTGTCCAGAGAAAGCCTCTGATATATGAGACTTGAGATCCAAATAACGAGAAGGAAGCAAAGAGCTTTCTCAGCAAAAGGATCAGCAAGTGCAAAGGCCCACCATTATTAACAAGCTTGGCTGTTTTAGGGCAGAAAAACGTCACCGTAGTGGCTTAGAGTGGAAGAGACAGAGTCAGAGAAGGGATGGGTCCTGACCATGTACTTTTGTGCAGGTCATAATAAAAAACTTGAATTTTTATACAGATTAGAAGAAAAAGCAAAGGAGAATTTTAAACAAGGGGAAGATATAATATGATTTATCTTTTGAGAAGATGACTGTGTTTGTTAAAATGGTGGACTATAAAGGGTGAAGCAGGTGGTAGTGAGACAAGTTGGGAGGAGCCATTTCAGTAGCCCTGGTAGGTTAGATGGTGTCATGAATTAAGCTTTTCACTGGGGGAGATGCTAAGTTACTGAAATGTATAAGGTTGGTGCAAAAGTAATTGTGGTCTTTGCCATTATTTTCAATAGCAAAAACTGCAATTACTGTTGCATCAACCTAAAATTTTAGAGTTTGGCCTGGCGTGGGGCTCACACCTGTAATCCCAACACTTTGGGAGGTTGAGGCAGGAGGATCACTTGAAGTCAGGAGTTCAAGAGCAGCCTGGCCAACATGGTGAAACTCCATCTCTACTAAAAGTACAAAAATTAGCTGTGCATGGAGGTGGGCGCCTTTAATCCCAGCTACTTGGGTGGCTGAGGCAGGAGAATTGCTTGAACCCGAGAGGCAGAGGTTGCAGTGATCCGAGATAATGCCACTGGACTCCAGCCTGGGTGACAGAGCGAGACTCTGTCAAAAAAAAAAAAAAGAAAAAAAGAACAAGAAAGAGATTTTAGAGTTATCTAAGTGAAAGACCTGCATTTAAGTTTCTTGTTACTCTAGTAAAAATTCATCTCTATATTCACCAAACGGACACTGTGTCTGTTATGTACACGTATCACTAGCATGAGTATTTTGGGATTGTATCCTAGTTTATTTGTTCAAGCAGTTGCTTTGGCTGATATTTGATTAACTGAGTTGATCAACTGTTTGGATGAATTGATTACATTGATCTGTTATGTTACCAGTGCTGACATAGCTATCACCCTGCCTAGAGTAGACATGCATAGACTTACATTCCTCTGGCATAAAACTCCTGTAACCATCTTAGTTGATGTCATATTGGGTGTGCTGGGAAAGCCTTTAAGTATTATTTGTACTGTTGGTTGTTTGCTATTGAATTGATTCTGTAACCAGGACTGTATTTGCTTAGCAATTCTTATTTGGTGTTTGTTTTCTTTCCTTCTTTCCTTCTCTTCCCTTCTCTATCCGTGATGAGACTGACCTCTAGACCACATCCTCCTCACAGTATCTTTATTAGTACAGTTGTAGAAAGTGCCTGTCAAATGTTAAATAGGTATTCCTTGTTGTGATTTCTTTCCCTTGGCAAATGTTTGTGTCTGGAAATTTTGCTTGCAGTGGACAAAGAAACCTTGTAGTCTTGAGAAAAACAGAAAATAAGCATGTCCATGTTTGCCATTGCTTTGGGGTAGACGGAAACCATGGAGTAGGGAAAAATATTTATGCCATTGATCCAATTTATTCACCCAAGTTCATTGAAGGATGTCATACGATAAGTTGGCTTTAAAAGTTGATGAATAAGATAGTCTGTTAAAAACTAGCATTTGGGTTTCAAAAGTAAAGTGAAGAAAACCAAATGAGTCAGATTGCAGGGCTTCAAAGTTTATGTACCCAGTGACACTGGAGACTGAATCTAAGCATGAGAGGAAATATTTTCCTGGCATTTCTCTTTTAAACAAATCAACACTCAAGGCTGTTTTTAGAGGCACAATTCAATAACTCCGTGAAAACCTTTTACTTAAAAAATTTTTTCTTTTTTGTTACCTGGAATGTTCTTTTTCTTATATTCTATCATTCCCTTCAAAATTTAACTGTTCCAGCACTCTGCCTTTATCAACCTCATTTGAAGGGAAGAGGAGCAGAAATCATACTTAGCTCACAGGAATATCATGGTGGAAAAGAAGATATATACAAGGTATTGTGGCAGGACCACAGTAGGTAATCAAAAGTGTTATTTCTTTTCTATTTGTTCCACCCTTTCATAGTTAATTGATTCAGGGACAAATTGTTCTTGACAGATGATCCCTGGACTGGGAATAAGAAATCCTTGGCTTTGTTCCAAGCTAGTCGTGGTGCTTGAACTTAAACTCAGACCTTTCTACACTTCATTCAAAGGTCATCCATCCCACTTAGCTACTCATTCATTCAATCAATATTTACTGAGTTTAAGACTGGTTTAAATCGCCCCTGTTATATCCAGGAACTGAACTTGTAGAAGCATAGATAATTGGAACGCTCCTACTGTTCTTCTGAGCACTGGAGAGATAGATCGCTTTCCTTCTATTGGATATAAACATGTGCAGCACTCTGTCATAAGCGACAGTTGATGGGGGCCAGACAACCGAGTCTGATCAATTCTGGATTTTTAGGATAGATTTCACCGTGTATTTTAACTATTTTGTCTTTAAAATTATGTGACTTTGTACTGATATCAAAATAAGCTGCAGTTTGAAAATGTTAAAAGAAGCTTAGATACATATATTTATACTTAAACATCTTATGAAAAATCGGCTAATAAATGTGCTTTGAAAGTATAAACATTTGACACTGAAATGCTCTATCCCTTTAACTGGCATGCACACCATTCCAGATTTACTTATGGAAATGTTAGAAATCAACCCAATAAATTTTCTAGACAATGTTGTTAAAATAATTCGTCCTCCACATATTTCTCTCTTGTCTCTCCAAGCTCGTATTTTTAAAATATCTTTTCATTTGTAACAAATTTTACAATACTGAATATGTTAATGAACTGTGTGCCATATTTGTTTTTCTTCACATCTACTTTCAGATCTAATAAAAATTTTAAAAAGTATTAGCATTTCCTCACACAACAAGTCTTACAGAAAATAAACACATCTCTATATTGTCATCTGCCTTTAAGCATTTTGTATGTGAGACTAATTTACATTGTTAAGGGTTTATACTAGACAATAAACATTTTAAACAAATAATTTGAGAATTGCTAGTGCTTGCTCTGAGTTTATAAGTAGAAATTCCCTTCTATGGAATAGGGTGTCTTGCATTCTCATGGATCAGCAAAGCAGCAAAGCTCCCTCGTGATTATAGAAAGTTGTAATATGGGGAGTTGCTCTCCCTTTTCTGGGAACTTCTCCCAAACTTTAAAGTCATAGAAGCCCCAGACAATGCCCTGTGTAACTGGTAAATACATTTGAAATTTTGCATTATTCACCCTCACATTCCAGGATCAGTTCAATGCTAAAATGGGCTGAATGGTTGGTGCCATCCTCAGCACTGTGGGGCATTTAAATGGAAACTGTCATTGTTTCACAAGTGTGATCATTTGTTGTTAGGTGTGAAGTCGTGCTAGACATTTCAGGTTACTTCCAGATTTGGAGTTTACCAGATTCTATGAGCTCTACTCTTTTTCATATTTTCATATTCTATGAGCTCTACTCTTTTCATATTTTCTTCAGCTTAACACCCACAAGAAGATAAAGATTCATGCACCAGATATTCAGTTAATTCACTGATTCCCCTTAACAATATACTGTGATCCTTCTCCTTCTTTTATGAGAATATCTGAATATCTTCTAAAAATCAATCTTGTGTTTTCAACTATGCTCTTCATCCACAGCTTCTTTCCAATATTAGGGCACATCCTACTTGTATCACGACACTTTCCACTCCCACATCATGACGCATTTATTCATTCATCAATCAACAAATGTTTACTGAGTACCTACTATACCCGATACTGTGTTGTGTTGGATACTAGGAACACTGCAGAGATCAAGAAAGGTAAGAATACTGTATCACTGAGTTTTCTTTTAATCAGATTTTTAGAATACTTAGTGGTGACTGAATATAGCATTCTAAGTATACTTAAAAGCTTACCTCAAAGTTATGTCTGAAGCATAGTCTCTGAATCCTGCTATTATTACTTTATATGGCAAAAGAGTTAATACTACCTTGTATGGCAAAATACATGAATAAATTAAGGTTCTTAAGAGGAAAAGGTTACCCTGCATTATCCAGATGGATCCTAAATACAATCACATGTATCTTGTAAGAAAGGTGGGAAGGTTAATGCCATGCACACAACAGAGAAAGCAATGTGAAGGTGGAGAAGAAAGAGTTGTGCCCATAAGCCAAAAATTGCCAACAGTCATCAGAAACTGTAAGAAGCCATGAGCTGTTTTATGCACAAAATCCTCCTTGGTTTCCTACTCTGAGAGAGTGTAGCCTTGCCACCACCTTGATTTTGGACTTCTGACCCTCTGAAATATGAGAAAATAAATTTATGTTGTTTTAAGGCATTCAGTTTGTAATAACTCATATGACAGCTTCAGGAAACCAAATAATTTAGAAAATCAGGGCTTAAGAGCAGGAGACTTGAAATCAAATGCTAAGTTCTATAACTTAGTAAATGAAGGACAATAGCCTAATCAACTAATCTCCCTGGCTCATTTTATTATTTTGTAAAATGGGAAAATACTATCTGTCTTCCATTTAATCAATTGCTTAAACAATGGTTTGAATTTGCCAAGACTAAAGAAAGCATACAATAATGATATGCATTTGAATATGCTAGCTAGTATAGTCATTTCTGAAATGATGTAAAAGATAAAGTTATTTTAGAAGAATTCTTCAGATGAATATGTTAAAAAGTCCTTTTAGAATTATTTTATGGTGATAACTACATTAATACACATAAAATCTTTTATATGTGTGACCTTTGATAGTTATAAGAAACAAAATAAGTGGACAATAAGAAGAAGGGGAATAGATAGTTTTACAATGTAAGATTTTCATTCTGTTTCACACACATGCAGCTGGCTGAAGTGGACACAGATGTTTGCTTACGTGTCATTCATTCCTTTCTCCTTCTTTTCTGAAGTATCCTAGTTATATTCAAATACCCACCAGTCCACGAGACTCAGAGCTGACCTCATTTCCTCATATGAAGCTCCCAAGTCTAATCTGCAAAACTCTATTTCCTTAAGAAAGATATGGCTGAGGAATAGATATGGGCCACAATTTGACCAAGGAAACCATTTGTTCAAGCCTTCTTAGAAAGTTCTCTTTTGCTTATCTGGAAAACACTTTGGGTGTATCTTTTTTTAATTTCTTTCCAAAATGTGAATAAGGAAGAATGCTATCGTTGCAATTCTGTGATATTTTAGGATAAAGGTGGCAGTGAGGACTGCAGATTAGAGACATGGTTATCATCGACCTGTTGAATCAACCAACACTGAGCTTTACCCTATCTTTGTACTCCCAGTTAAGTGAGCCAATGAAAAGCTTCATTTTTCAAAAGGACAATTTTTATTCATCTTTTCTGACAGACTGCTATGGTTTGGCTCTGTGACCCCACCCAAATCTCATCTCAAATTGCAATCCCCAAGTGTCGAGAGTGGGACCTCGTGGGAGGTTATTGGATCTTGGGGCGGTTCCCCCATGCTGTTTTTGTGATAGTGAGTGACTTCTCACCACATCTGGATGTTTAAAAGTGTGGTTCTTCCCCCTTGTGGAGAAGGTGCTTGCTTTCCCTTCATCTTCCACCATGAATGTAAGTTTTCTGATGCTTTCCCAGCCATGTAGATATAATTGTGAGACAATTAAATCTCTTTTCTTTATAAATTACCCAGTCTCAGGTAGTTCTTTATAGCCGTATGAAACTGGACTGATACATACACTGACATAGTAAGTGTTAGGGAGAGCTCTAGCCCTAAATAAACTCACTTGTTTATTGGTAGACAGTCATGACCCTAGATAAACACACATTCACTGAAATTTAGTTATTATTTAAATTCAGATCTGCTGAAGGTATTATCATAAGTGCGAATCAACCAAAGACCAAGAGATGCTCAACAGCTAAGAAGGAAAGAGAAAAACTAGTGAGGCTATGTATAGTTTGCTTATTTTTTTAAGTTGGAGAAAAGCAGCAAAAATAAATGAAGTTCTTAGGACCAAATAGATACTGTGCAAGACTATAGCAAATGGCTCATGATCCTTCCATTGTAAAATTTGCTTAGGACAAGTTTTCCTTCTAGAAAACTGTTATGAGAACATATGTTGCCTCCAAAATTCTCCAGTTGGACAGTGCTCCCTGCTGAAATACTTATAGTCCTCTCAGGAATGTGGTAAACACATGTGATTCAGAGGGTGGAAAAAAAAACTAAACCAAATACATATGTTCACTAAGGATAAAGGCACAAATAATAAATCTTAGCATATGATCTAATAGAAAATAGCTTAAAAAATGGAGAAAGAGGCAGGTAGCCTTAAAGAGGGAAGATTTTGTATTTACTTGAAAAGGTTCTTGGTAAACCAGAAATTATACTTGGAACTATATTGTTATAGGGAAAGAAGATACATTTTGCCGTTCTCCCTTTCATAACTAATGGTGTGTCATTTCTGGAAAAACAAAAAATATTCTTCTAGGCCTACCAATAATTGTCCCTTTAACTAAATGTCTCTTTCAATTTGGGATCCCGAGATTATATTCCATAATCCCTCATTTGTTGTAGAGGCAAAGTATATTAATAGGTTCCAAATATGATTTTTAAAAATCATAAGATACTTTAACATGAACACCATTTTGAGTTGAGGTGAGGAGCAGATAGAGTCCATAGACGTCTGGGCACCTATGCAGGTCAGGCAGGTAAAGAAAATTATGCCCAGTCCTTTTACAATGTATCCATTGTTAGCTGCACTGTTACAATAATTCCTTTTGCAAAACTTTTAATTGCAGATTATGGAAACAAATTGGAAAGAAGAAAGTTATTTTTAGGGATAATACTGTGAGTTGTTTAGTCTTCTGGCTCTTCAAAAACTGCTTTGATCTATAAACAAAAGTTATCAGAAAGAGATATCAAGAGAGAAACATAAATATAGATGGGCATTAAATCATTTTAGAGTCACTTTTTCGATTAAAGTATCATCCGACACTTACTCTGATCTACTGTTCTCTAACTCTCTATTTCCCTCATCTCTTCCCCTAAGCAAACTTAGGACATAGACACCTGTACACTTCTGCATTTTCAACAACAAGATATGAGGACTGTGAGAGTGAGGTTGAGACAGTCAGCTAAGTGTGTTTATTTATGGATTCACAAATACTGCCATGGGATATAACGCAGTACAGACACAAAAAAGAAAATTTTCAAATTTCCATCCTAGAACAAAAGCTGCCAAACTTTTTCTGTAAGGAGTCAGATAGCAAGCACGTTAAGTTTGCTCACAGCCGCTATCACAGCTACTCAGCTCTACTGTGGTAGCGAAAAAGGAACCACAGATAATATGTAAACGAGGAAGTACGGCTGTGTTCTCATAAAACTTTATCTATCAACACTAAAATTTGAATTTTATATACCTTTTACATCTATAAAATATTATTTTCTCTTTTGGCCATTAAAAGAATGTAAAAAACATTCTTGGGTAACAATGTACAAAAAGATAAGGTGGTTTGCTGCTACTGCTGTAGACCCACCCAAATTAAATATCTTAGGATGGTGAGAACCAGGAATAATCATCTGACTTATTCCTCTCTTCTTCTCTTCCCACTCCTTGAGCTGATCCTGTCACCTCTGTATGTCACAGTGTGAGAAATCTTTAAGAAGAAACATGAAACTTGTTTGAAATGCACTTTCTGATAGCTTCATAAAAGGGCCATAAAAAACTCAAGCTATGGATCTTTAAAGCTCTTTAAAGTATAAGTTCTTTCACATGATGCTAGCATTACAGTGACAGAAACAAAGCTAAGCGAAACTTTTTTTTATATGTCATTGCCAAACTTCTCTCTACAGGCCTCCTTCTTTCAGACTCTAATTCAGAGAAATCTATTCTAGCTGTTGAAAGCCTTTGACTTCTTTCAGTCATCGATTCATGTATAAAAACAGTTCAAAGTTTAATGTCTTTAAACAACAGCAATTGACTATGTCTAGCAGTATGGTGGGTTGTCTGCAAGGCTATTGTGCCAATCTTGCCTGAGTTTTCTCATGTAGCTGTTTTCAGCTGGGAGGTAGATAGAGATTTGGCATCAGATGGTGCAGCTGGGAGGGCTAAGCCTCTTTCTGCATCCCAGACTTCTTCATGGTATGGTGGGTTCAGGGAAGTGTGCCATGTGAGTACAGGTAGAAGGTGTATAGCGTTAGAATTTGGATGACATGTTTACTGCAACTTATTGTTCAGAGCAAGTCACAATACCAGCTTGGGTTTAAAAGAAATAGGCGCCACCTCTGGAGTAGTAAAATAATATTGCAAATGAGTATGAGTAGAGAAAGGGAGGAATTTGTGGCCACCATGCAGTCTACCAAATCATACTTATCTCAGGGTTTGTGAAGTCTACGGGCCTACATTATTTCTTTTATTTCAAAGCATTTAGATGTTCATAATGGTGCATTAAGAGTAGCAACCTTAATGGCATGATTATAAAGATTAACAATGAATTCCCAAAGTAACGCAGAAGAACAGTGCTTATAAAGATAGGTGTTGTCACAAAATTGGTTTGTGTTGACTCTCATCATTTTGGTAATATGGAAAACTCAAGAAGATTGCCTGTGGATACAATGCAGGTGATAAGAATGCAAAAAATGCTATTGAGAAGCTGAAGTATGTCAGGGAAAGCTTTCAGGACAGGAACTTGCAGGATCTGAGAGAAAGGCATAGTTATGTGTGGCGTACATGGTAAGAACAAAAGTGACCATCACAGTCAGGATCTCAATTGTGAACAGTTTTCAGAACTTGTCATAATGAATTTAGACATGAGTCAACAATGAAGGGGCCAGCCTTCTTGTTTGAGTGTTTTTAGTTCAGCTACGAGACCCTCTTTGCCTAGAATATCACACTAATACTCTGAGGCCCCAAAAAGAAAATTCCCAACAGCCACTAAAAAACAACAGGGGCTTTGAGTGTCAATTGTCAAAGTGATGAAAAAGAGAAGTTCTGGAAGGTCATGGATTTTTATGTTTGAAGGATAGCAAACTGGCCTTATCCATCTATGATACTCAAATGAGCCCGAGCTAGAAACCCTGTTAAGAATATCATCACAAACCCTGTCTCTTCAAATCTAAGATGCCATCTATTATAAGTTACATGCTAATTTATCTATCATTCAGTAACTATAATTATAAAGTATCACCAAATTTAATAGGTGTCTTTAATTTCAGAGGTATTAAAGTATGAGAAATCATGTTTCTTAGAGGTGATATAATTTGCTCATAATAATAACACCATGAGCTAAACAATAACCAGAGAACATATAAAACATTTTTCATATTTTTTCTGTCAATGATTATAGCAGTCTATGAAGTACTTTCTATTATTACAATTCACAATGGATGAATGAGGCAACTGTGACTAAAAGGATTAGATTAATTAAAGATTATCAAATGGCTATAAATGCAAAGTCAAGATTCTGTCCTTGGTCTTTCTAACTCCAAGCCTGACCCTTAATCATTAAGCTCTATGGGCCTTTCTGAAAACAAGTCATTTCCAGTTTTTTAGTATCATAGGACACATACTTTTAAACCAGTTAATCAACCAACCACATTTTAAAATCTTGTATTATGAAATTCTCCGGAGCGGCTAGCTAAGTGAAACAACAGCAACAAAAAATGGTGTTAATTCCATAGTCCAAAAGCTCATCATCTATTACAAACTCATCATAAAGAATGACTAAACCAGTATAGCCAGCTGTTGGCACCTAGCTTCTTCTGCTCTAGAATCTCTCACTTTCCTAAACCTATGTCCAGTTCCAAGGTACAATTAAAAGCCCATTGATATAATTAAATGTTTCCCCCCAAAAAGCCAAATAGCAGAAAACTCTATTAGGCAAGAGAGGGAAGATTTTTCTATGATAACTGACAGACCAACAATCTCAGTTGCTTACAAGTAAAGATTTATTTCTTGCCCCACACAATGATCTTTGCAGGTCAGCTAGGACTCTAGACTGCATCACTTTGCCTTCACTCTAATACTCAGCTGACAGAACAGCCATTATTTTGAACATTTCCCAGTTGCTGTAGCAGTGGAAAAAGTGAACCCTGAGGAGTCACATATCATCAGTTAAATGCCTGAGCTGCACTTGACCGTCATTACTCCCACATGTCTTCCTGGCCAGAACTGATCTCCAGGTCTCCCTCTACTGGAGGGGTCAGAAATTGTCTCCCACTGTGTACCTAAAAGCCGAGAGTGCACAGCCTTACACCAGACTACAAATCTCTCTCAATTATGTTCAGATAAACATGTTGTTTGATGCTTGTGCCTATATTGCTTTATATTTAGGTTACTATTCTCCAACATTTTGGGGTGTGAGGACCCTTTTATAAGTGGAAAAAGGAAGAATGTGATCACCTCTTTTGATAATAATTTGCTTTTTATATCCACCTTTTTTGAGAAGGTACAGATAATCAAAAGCCTGAATGAATTCAAAGATGTTTTAAACTGAATTTGTATTTCAGTGACAACAGAGGGTATGTATGTATTTAAAAGTAGTTTGTAAGTATTATACATATTTCTTACATGAGAGTTGCATTATACAGACATTGAATCTGTTAGTCTGCTACAGACATTATATCTGAATGTGAAGATGCAAGACATGGGGTAAGATGTGGTTCACTTAACCCTCACAGAAACAAACAATTAAGACAAATTCAGACTTTAAAGACCTAAAATTAAAACAGAATGGAGAAGAGCTGTAGGCAAGTGGTATCACTTTTACTTTTCCACCCCTCAGGGGCTTTGTAAGGGATATAATCATTCTTTTAGAGATAGCATGCTTTCTTTCCTTGATATCTTCATGTCAATATTACATTCCTTCCTTTTGTCTAACTGAATAGTGCTCAACTTTTAGCAAGCACAAGAATAACTGTATGCACAATTCTAAAAATTTTGTGCTTTATGGGCAACTGGAAATTTTCAAGAAAAGTTTTGTTTTTAACCAATGTTGGCATGTGAATGCATCTGGGATTTGGTGACCCATAAGCTGTATACCACTGCTTCAGTATAAAAACTCTTAGCAAACGACACTCTTCAGTATTTGGTGATGTTTCCATCCAGTTCTAATACTCTACCACTATTTATTTAGACATTTGCTTTTGGAACGTGATTGGACCACACTTTTTTCATTCATTCAACAAAATTTGATAAATTACCCCCTTATGCAATCATGATGTATACATGTTATATTGGAAATGCTGAGATGAGATAAATCATCCCAAACCAAGAGTTGAATAAATGTCTGTGACTGAGATCTCTCTGCTCAGGATAAACTGAAGGCACAGGTGGTGGATATGTATCCAATCTGGGTTGGTCAACTTAGCTTCCCTAATAAACAGAGGCTCCTTATGAACAAGAATGTGGAAGAATTAGACATGCATATGTTAAAAGATGGTTAGCACATTTCATGAGAAAAGAATAGTCAAAGGCAAGGAGGCAAGGACATTCAGAGCAATGATGGTACCTACTATGTATATTACTCTGCGGCTTGTGTTTTTCTGCACATTGTGGGCACCCTACAGACCAGTGATAACAGACCTAACTCATTCTCTTTAATAGCTTCATAGTAATATCAAAAATAGATGCACATTATTTATTCAACTATTCATGTCCTGATGGATGTTCAGATTATTTCCAAGGTTTTTCTACTACAAACAGTGTTGCCATAAATATCCATTTATGTATAATTATAGGCTGAGAAGCTTTGAATTCTCTAAAGATCAATTCCCAAAACTGACATTGTTGAATGAAAGAACACTTCATTAAAAAAAAAAGTCAGACTACTGTATTAATTTATCTTCCCACTGAGCATTCTAACTTACAAGTCTTAGGTTTTGACAATTTTATGAGCACAATGATAAGAGCTCTTCTTTTTAATTGTGCTATCCTGACCACTGATGAGTTTAAAAATATTTCCATTTTTATAAATAGACTGTTTACGTCCATGGAACCACTTTTATTTTTCTTGTCATTTTTAATGGTTCTTTTGAATACTTACTAAATACAATTATAAGTATGCATAATTATTTCAAATGACACACACATTTCATTTTTGCTTATCATTTTACTTTATGAAGACTGACTTTATTGGCTTAATTTATGATGTATTTTGCTATAACATTTTAAAGTTTGTAAATTCACAATACATGTTTTTCTTTGCCTTTATACTTTTCTTTGGTTTCTATTCTTTAACTAGTCTCTCACACCTTGGAATATTATATATATGTAAATATAATTGAACATATATATAAAATTGAAAATGTATAATTTTTTATCATTTCTAAATTTGAGATATTCTGTTTACCTTAAAACTATATATTATTTTAGGGCTGCTTTCTCTTTCAGATGAAAAACCAATGACAGATAACTGGTTATGTTATCAATAATAATTAAATATATAATCTTTTCTTAGTGTTGCAAGTCACCTTGGATTCTGCTCTGCTCTGAGTCCCACGCTAACAGAGCAGCTACTCTGTAGAACAATAGAAATGTAATTTAAAATACCTCTCATTGTGGATGTATGTGCTATTAAGATTTGGGGAGAAAAAGGAGCAAGATGGGAAGGGAAGGAGAATGAATTTTGGCCTGAGATTTAATTCCTTTCAGATCTGATTCCTATTGCCTATGTGAATTTCCCCCACCTTGAATCCAGCAGTTATTAATTGAATTTGACTCATTTGTGAAAGGCCGGACAGTGACTGATAAGCATGAAAGATGACTTCAAGCCCAATTTGATCAACAAAGACTCTCTAGGGCCATGACATGGCGATGCTTTTTAATATTAAACCTGTAATTAGATCTTTGGGATGGTTGTTTATATACTGTTATGAGGGTGTGAATTTATATCCAAATTTCTGTTTTACAGTTGTAAAACTCTGTAAGTGGAATGAAAGCTTTTTGTTGTTTAATTAAGTGAAACAGTCAATCCATCACCTTTTGAATGCCAAAACGGTAGAGAAGTACAATACTTTCAGCTTTGGTTAACTCTGCCTTTGATTTGCTATCAAACAGCAGTCAAGCTGATACAGAAAAATTATTTTGATAAGGCCATTTCTAAAAACATAATTCAAAATAAGGTCATTTTGGTCTCCACCATTTATGTCAAATAAATGGTATTCTGCCAGATATTGTTGGGGCAATTCTGAAAATCTATTCTCTTTCAAATTGCACTGCATTACATTCAAAATACTGGGTCCTTATTTGAAATAGTTTAGAGTAAAAGGTTGGTCCTTATTTGAAATAGTTTAGTATAAAAGCTTTTAAGAAGAGATTCTTTAGGAGCTGGAGTTGCCTTTTATTGGTAACTGTTTATCCTGGAGAGTAGTTCTTAGATAATTGCTAGAGAATGATCTTGTCTCATTTCAAGACAAGCCAAACAGGACAATCATTGTGTGAGGCTCCCGGAGCAGCCAGAAGGTAGTCTAAGAACTTCTGGGTTGCGGGAAAAAGGTTTAAGAAACATCAGGTAGAAGCACTCAGGAGATTAACCTTAGCTCCTTTATCACTTTGCTCTTTGTTGGAGGTCTTATAATCGGCCTCCTCAAGAAGCTCACCAACGTGGCATTAGTGGACCAGGGGAATTATCCTATTTGAATTATCCCTAAAGATATGTTTCAGCCTAAGAGAAATGCAAGCCTCTTGTCCACTTTAGAAAAATGGGCTCAGGAGATACAAAGTCATATTTATCATGCTCTGTAGCCCAAGCCCTTAAAGGTGGTAACAATTATTAATATCTATTTATATGTTAATCCAACTAAAATTTATTAATATATTGAGCTCTCAAAATATACAGAATACTATACTAGGTACTTGAGGAATACAAAAATGAATAGAGCCAAGTAGTTATCAATAGCAGGCATGCATTAAAGTCAGAATATGATAAAGGGGAATAATCAAGTCATTACCAAATTTGAAAAGAAGTAAAATCCAGCAGATGATGAATTCCTAATTTGATGAATTCCTAATATGATGAATACCAAATTTGAAAAGAAGTAAAATCCAGCAGATGATGAAAGAGTTATTCAATATGAACTTTGACAGAAACAATTCCAAGAGTCTCATGGAATCTTCCAGGTGATTCCTGGGTAATCATTTGGAAGGTAGGGAACCACATGGAAGGTGGTACCATGGTATCTTTCAGGTGAGGGGAGAACATTTCATTCTTTTATTCTAGTGATAAACAGCTCCATTCAAAGCATCTCATTTCCTGCTGGGGAATAAAGTTGAAACAGACATAGAATGTGCACCAAAGGAACTCTAGTAGGGAGATAAGATATGTTCATAAATAACATAAAATAAAGTAGAAAGTAATGCATCCCACACAAAAAGTGGTGAGTCTTGTTCCAGGAATTGTGTTGGAATTTACAAAGATGTTATCTGGCATGATAGGAGGGCAGTGATGGGAGATGTGGAGCTACTTACATATATTTTACAGGATTTTTCACTACATTATGTCATTTAACATTAAAGGAATCCTGAGAGGTAGATATTACAGGACAAGTAAGATTTAGTATATTTGTTTTACACGTCAGGAAATTCATGCCAAGAGAGGAAGGTTTTTGTCATGATTTTTTGTTGTAGTTTTGTTTCATTCTTCAAAATGCAATATTATAAGAGTGTTTTTATCAAAGGAAATTTATCCTCAGTTGAGAACACAGGATCACTGGCTTTATTCTAGCTTACCCGATGATTATACATTACAGATGGTGCTTTCTTGGGGATTTTGATGGGCAACCTGGATGCTAAAATTGTCTGAAGCTCACTTTCTCCATGTGTCAAGTGGAGGATAATAATATTCTCTGATTACAAAACATTCTCTGATTATAAAAATCAAATGGGAAACCTTTTAAAAACGATAAATCACCAAACTAAAAGGAAAGATGTTAAGTTTTACATGGTAAGATGTTAAGTTTTGCATGGTAAACATTCAGTCTAAATTCAGTGCCATGACATCACTTTTAAAGTTCATCCTGGTACAAGCTGCTTAAAATGTGAACTATTGAGGCCTGTGAGGAATTTGTTACAATCAGCAAAACTGCACTATCACTAAATTGTTCACATTCTACCTGAAGCTAGTATTTTCCTTTAGTTAAGGAAGGCAAAAAAAAAAAAAGAAGAAAATAATCAATTTTACTGTGATTTTTCAGAGCTGCCTTGTTCAACCTCACAAATATAAGTATCAGTGTATAACATATAATAAGATAATTTAAGAGATCTTTGTGGACATTAAAACTGGTTTTATAGATGTTGGTTTCACTTACAGAGCTATTGTTCTTCTAACACTTTAAAACATGTGTTGATGTACTGCCAAACCATGAACGAAGGCAAGTAAGTAAATATATAAATAAGAAAAAAAGACAAAGAAATAAAATAAATATTAACACAGGTATTAAAGTTACTTTGTAACTTTTTTATTCAAGAGAATAACTTAAGAGTTAAAATGTCAGCAGGGCACGGTGGCTCACGCCTAAAATCCCAGCACTCTGGGAGGCTGAGGCAGGCGGATCATGAGGTCAGGAGATCGAGAGCAGCCTGGCCAACATGGTGAAACCCTCTCTCTACTAAAAATACAAAAAAATTAGCTGAGCACGGTGACGGGTACCTGTAATCCCAGCTACTTGGAAGGCTGAGGCAAGGAGAACTGCTTGAACTTGGGAGGCAGAGGTTGCAGTGAGCTGAGATCGTGCCACTGTACTCTGCACTCCAGCCTGGGCAACAGTGCGAGAGTCCAACTCAAAAAACCGAAAGAGTTAAATATGTCAGAACTATTATTAGTCATTTAGTCTCTAGTCTACTTCTAAAAATGCCAGATTACAGGTTGCATATCTGTGCCGCAAATTTGCAAACAGAATAGAGCTTCCCAAGATTAAACATAAGGGAGAAAAACAGTATTGAGATTTAAATTTGCCTGGAGAAAACTGCATAAATGTGACTTTTGGTCTAATGGAATATAATGGCAATGATAATTTTGGTTGTGGCATAAACTCAGGCATAAAAGCACCAAGTACACAGTACCTCCTACAACTAATGCTATTATTATATTTTCTCTCTTTTCCTCTCCTTCTCTTTCTTTAAATCCCTTTCAGATAAGAAATCACTCCCTAAGATGATATAAAGATATTTCTAAGTAAAAAATAAATGTTCTCTGTATTATATTTTAGAAAGAGAAACTGAACAAACCATGCCAGTTACTACTCAATCTAGAAACCTTTCAACATTACAATCCCTCCTAAAAGGACTTTTTTCTTTTACAGTCCTATAAGTTCTTTTTGATGAATAAATACATCCCCTGAAGAGACACCCAAATAACCTCAGCCACATTTGCCATATTATATCAGGATGTTCAGTGAGAAGGCCTAAAGACTTGAAGATTAGAAATGCGATTTTCCTGGTTAATGAGAGCTTCTAAGAATCAATGTCTTTAACTTCCAAAGGAGAGGCTTGACTGCAATTTCTACATCAACGTCAGATTAAGAAAATGCGTGTGAATATGGAAAAAATATTTAGAGATTCACACACAAAAAACAGGCTCCTAGAGCAAAAATAAATTAATCTTCTTGATAATAACTGAAGTAGCTTTACACAATGGGTAAAGTACTTAAAGCATGCTCACGCTGAGACCTGCACTACACTTCTGAAGGCTGAGGAGTCTGCTAATAACATACAGAGAAAATTTATTCTCCAAAGTTTCAATGAACACGTACGCTGTGTCCATCTGGGACACAGGAGTTGAAAAAATGATTGCAATTACATATTAGTCTTTTCTGTGGAACGGTGTCTCAGATATAACTGTACAATTAGGGAAACAGGCCAACATGATATAGTAGAAGAATTTGAAAAAAGCATTTGAGAGGTGATTCTCAGTTTGGAATTTCTCTAGTTGCTCAGTTCTAATAGATATATCCTATAGCTTTTTACATTTTTATTCTTACATATCTGCCCAATGTTTCAGTGGTACAAACTATACCTCAATTACTCAAAAGTTCCTTAAGGTTGGGGTAGGGTTTTATAGTTTTAGAAAGCACTTTCTCATAAACTAGTATCGTGGGGAAATTACTGAATTATTGAATTGTGTTCTCTGGATCTTTTCTATGGTCTTTGAGTTCAAGCAGGTACACAAAGTTTGCAATTATTGCTTTAGGGCTACTGCCATGGCTGAGAGGTGAAGCAGTCTTTTCCTCCAGGCATATTAGAAATCAGAAATTGATTAAGAAGTCTATGACATGTTGCTGAAAAAGCAGGAAGCAGCAGAGTACTACTGTGGTGGAGGGGAGATCTAAGAGAATGGAAAATGACTGAGGTTTCCCTGAGTCTGATTCCTAGGAATTTACCATCCCCAGCACAAGTCCTAGGTGTAGAGAGACAGGATGGGAAAGGCTCAAAGAAGTAGCTTCCTAGTGGTTTAGTGGTACACCTAGGAGAAGTAGCTCTAAGAAGCTAGAATCTGGTGTAAATCACAGCCCAAAGCTGCGGATACTTGGAACCTAAGGGACCTTGCTGACCAAAATATAGTAGCTGTCCTGGGCAAAGATTAATAAAGAGAATTGATAACCTATTAGTGATATACTTGATTTCCTTAATCCTACGAACCTATGACATAAAAAAGGTCATAGAGCTAGTTAGAGGTTAAGCAAAAGCAAGAATCCAGGACTTGTCAAGCCCCAACCAGGTACTTTTGTGTTACAGGGCTTCAATTTGAACTTTTTCAGTTGAAGCTATTTCTAAATTTTAATCCCATACTAGCTCCCAAACATTTCACCTCTGTAAATACAGCTGCTAAAGCAGTTTTTCCACAGTAGAAACATAGAAGAATTTATATTTTGATGAGTCATACATTTTTATGACTCATCGTACCAGAAACCCTGAATGAATAAAAGAGGTATTACATACAAAGGACTTTTTTAGTTGTTTGAATGCATCTCGTTATCTATATTCAAAACAATTGTTGCCGGAATTTCATTGTTTCAAGAAGTTTGAAAATATGACAAAAAGAGTTTCTGATCTATTAACACAATTTCAAAAATTAAAATTAGAAATATATCCATTGATAAGGCTGCACCAATAATTGAACGATTGCATTTCTATGCTTTTGACAGGAACAATAGCAAAATATTCTAATGATCCAGTGGTTTTATGTTGATTAGGATCTTATAAACCTCTTGACAAATTTTAGATTACTTAAAAATAGGGGAATTAAATAATTACATAATGAATGTAGTTAATTAAATATAACAATATTTCTGCAGTTTCCTCTCCTTCTTTGGGTGTGTCCGTGTGCCAATGTTATTGAAACATTTTTCATATCCCCCAAGACTCATTAATTTTAAGTGTATACTTTTATGAGTTTTGGTAAGTAGAATCATGAAATACCACCATAGTCACGATCTAAAACATCTCTATCATCCTAGAAAGTTTTCTCTTATTCCTTTGCGATCAACAGTCTCCCACATCCTGACATCTGGCAGCCACTAATTTGTTTTATTATATATATTTTTGTGTGTGTGGTAGGAATATTTAATATGAGACCACACTTTTACAAATGTTTCAGTGTGCAGAAAAACTTTGTTGACTATAGGCACCACGCTGTGCAGCAGATATCTAGGACATTTTCATCTTGCATATCTAAATTTTTAGATCTGTCGATTAGCAACTCCTCATTTCTCCTTGTTCTCAGCCTCTGGTAACTACCATTCTACCCTCTGCTTCTGTAAGTTTGACTGTTTAAGTAGCTTATATGAGTAAATTGCACAGTTCCACTGTGACTGACTTCTTTCACTTAGCCCAACTGACTTATTTCACTTAGCAGAATATCCTCAAAGTTCATCCATGATGTAGAATGTTGCAGGATTTCCTTTTTTTAAAAAAAGGACAAATAGTATTTCAAGGTATGTAGACACCACATTTTCTTTATTCACTTGTTTGTCCATGGAAACTTAGGTTGCTTTCACATTTTGGCTAGTCAGTGGTGCTACAGTGAACATGGGAGTGCTAGTATCTCTTTGAGATCCTGACTTCAATTATTTTGGATAAATATTCAGAAATAGGATTTCTGAAGTATGTGGTAAGAAATAATAAAGATTAGAAGAGAAATAAATGAAATAGAAAATAGAAAAACAATAAACATATAAATAAAATTGAGTTGCATTTTTTAAAAGATAAAATTGATAATCTAACAAAAATAACTAGTAAAAAAAAAAAGAGAGAGAAGACTCAAATAAATAAAATCTGAAGTAAGAAGGAGACATTACAATCAATGCTACAGAAATACAAAGAATCAAAAAAGACTAATGTGAACAATTATACGTCAACAAACTGGATAACCTAAAAGAAATAAATAAATTCTTAGAAACATACAACCCACCAAGACAGAATCATAAAGAAATAGAATGTCTGAATAGTCATATAACTAGTAAGGAGACTGAAGCAGTAATCAAAAACCTCTTAACAAAGGAAAGCACAGGACCATGTGGCTTCACTGGTGAATTTTACCAAAGATATAAAGAAGAATTAACACTAATCCTTCTCAAACTGTCCCAAAAAACTGAAGAGAATAGAAACTCAAACTCATTTTATGAGGTAAGCATTGCCCTGATACCAAATTTAGAAAAAGATACCACAAGAAAAGAAAACTGAAGACCCATATCACGAATGAATAGAGATACAAAAATGCTCAACAAAATACTAGCAAACTAGATTCAACAGCACGTTAAAAGGATCTGACACCACGAGAAAGTGGGATTTAGCCTAGGATGTATGGTTTGTTGAACTTAAAAAAATAATGCATTATACTATTTAAAAGAATAAAGGATAAACATCACATGATTATATCAATAAATAAAGAAAAAGTATTTGATGAAATTTAACATACTTTTATGATAAAAACTCTCACCAAACTAGGAATAGAGGAAAATCATCTCAACATAATAAAAGTCATATATGAAAAGCCCACAACTAACATCATATTCAGCAGGGAAAACAGATTTTTTTTCAACTAAGATCAAGAACAAGGTAAGGATGTCCACTCTCACCATTTATATTCAGCAGAATATTGGAAATTCTAGCCAGAGCAAGTGGGCAAGAAAAAAAATGACATCTAAATCAGAAAGGAAGAAGTCAAATTTCCCCTATTTCCAGGTCGCATGATCATATATATAGAAAACCCTAAAAACTCCACAAAAAAACTGTTAGAACTAACAAATGAATTCATTTTTTAAATTTTTCGTATTTAATAATTGTAGGTCCATAATAGTTTATTTATGGGGTACAATATTAAATTAATAAATGAATTCAGTAAACTTGCAAAATATAAAATCAACATACAAAATTCAGTTGCATCTGTATATACTGACAATGAGCTATTTTAAAAAGAAATTAGGAAAACAATCCCACTTGCAATAACATCAAAAATAAAGAATATAAATATGAATAAATTTATCTTAGAAGATTAAAGATGTGTACACTGAAAACTACAAAACACTGATGAAAAATTTAAAAGGACACAAATGGAAAGACATCACATGTTCATGGTTAGGAACACTTCATATTATTAACACATTCATATTACTTGAGGAAATTTACAGATCCAATGAAATCCATATCCAAATGTCAGTGGCATTTTTTAATATAAATAAAAAATAATCTAAAATTCATGTGAATCACAAAGGACCATGAATAGCCAAAATAATCTTAAGAAAGAACAAAGCTGGTGGTCTCAAACTTACTGGTTTCAAAATGTACTACAAAACTACAGAAATTAAGGCAGAATAGTACAGACATAAAGACAGATATATAGATCAAGGGATCAGAATAGAAGGCCAAGAAATAAAACCATGCATACACAGTTAACTGTTATTCAACAAGGGTGCCAAAAACACACAATGGGGAAAGCACAGTTTCTTCAATAAATCCAGTTTTAGTAAAACTGGGTATCTGCATTCAAAATAGTGAGATTGGACTCTTATCTTCTACCATAAAGAATATCAACTCAAAACAATTTAAAAACTTAAGCATAAGATCTGAATCGAACACCAAAAGCAATGGCAACAAAAGCCAAAATAAACAAATGGGATCTAATTAAATTAAAGAGCTTCTTCACAGCAAAAGAAACTATCATTGGAGTGAACTGGCAACTAACAGAATGGGAAATTATTTTTGCAATCTACCCATCTGACAAAGGGCCAATATCGAGAATCTACAAAGAACTTAAACAAATTTACAAGATAAAAACAAACAACCCCATCAAAAAGTGGGTGAAGGATATGAACGGATACTTTTCAAAAGAACACATTTATGCAGCCAACAAACTTATGAAAAAAAGCTCATCATCACTGGTCATTAGAGAAATGCAAATCAAAACCACATTGAGATACCATCTCACACCAATTAAAATGGTGATCATTAAAAAATCAGGAGACAACAGACGCTGGAGAGAATGTAGAGAAATAGGAACACTTTTACACTGTTGGTGGGAGTGTAAATGAGTTCAACCATCGTGGAAGACAGTGTGGCAATTCCTTAAGGATTGAGAACCAGAAATACCATTTGACTCAGCAATCCCATTACTGGGTATATACCCAAAGGAGTATAAATCATTCTATTATAAAGACATATGAACACATTTGTATACTGTGACACTGTTCATAATAGCAAACACTTGAAACCAACCCAGATGTCCATCAATGATAGACCGGATAAAGAAAATGTGGCACATATACACCATGGAATACTATGCAGCCATAAAAAAGGATGAGTTCATGTCCTTTGCAGGGACATGGATGAAGCTGGAAACCATCATTCTCAGCAAAGTGACACAAGGATAGAAAACCAAACACCACAAGTTCTCACTCATAGGTGGGTGTTGAACAATGAGGACACATGGACACAGGGAAGGGAACATCACACACTGGGGCCCGTCAGGGGGTGGGGGAGTAGGGGAGGGATAGCAGGGTGTGGAAGGATAGGGGAGGGATAGCACTAGGAGAAATACCTAATGTGGTTGACGGGGTGATGGATGCAGCAGACCACCATGGCACGTGTGTACCTATGTAACAAACCTGCATGTTTTGCATATACATGTATCCCAGAACTTAAAGTATAATAATAAAAAAATTATCTATGTATTTATTCATTTGACCAATACTTTTTGGTGCTTATCAGGTGTAAGGAACTGGAAATGTAAGAATGAACAAAGCACAGTCCCGGCCCTCCAGGGATTTATGTAGTAGATCTCCCTCTAGTAGAGGGAGCTGGGGGCAGACAAACCTGTTCTTGCAAGGAGGACTGATAAGTGCCCAGAACACAGAATAAAGTGAGACTGTGGGGGGATCAGAGAAGGTCTTCTGGGAGAATGGTCTAAGCAGCAGGCATTCCACCTCTACCACAGGGACTTAGAAGGAAATTAGAATGAAACCTCACACCATGAATAATCCTGTTGCAACCTATAAATTCATGTGATCAATGCAGAAATCATTTTTTCTAAAAAGCAGTCTTTTCACTTTAGTAAAAGTGGATTTTAAGTAGCTCCCCAAAGTATTTTCCTGACTCAGCCACTAAGCACTATTGTGTCTTATTTTGAATTATGGTCTCCACACAGTTGCATTTGAACAGTTCCGTCACATTTACACTTTTGCAAGTGGTAGGTGCTGGTCTCAGAGGACACTGAAATGCACATGCATTGGCCTGAGCAGCACAGGTGATACCATGGAAGGTATGGCCACAGCACAGAATATTGTTAAGTATCTGGGGAAGCTACTTTCAGCCCTCCTCAGATTCTGCTCTTGGACTTGATGCTATTCCTGTCACAGGGCATCTCATTGGCCCTAGACTCTCTGCTTACATCTTTTTTACAATTTTCTGTTTTTTAGGTTTCAGTGAAACTACAAGCTATGCTGTAAAGAATTCCACCTGGGGAGATAGCTGGGAGATATCTGAGTTGGGAGAGGGGTTAGGTGACAGCCCTAAGCACTGTGGGACAAGAAGCAATGCTCTTTAGGATAGGAGAATCCCTCTTTTCTTTCCCAGACACATTTCCAAGGCCTTTGAAGAACAAGAAAGCCACAAGGAGCTACTTCTAACAGCAAAACATAACCACATACTCTCAATCACAAATGATATTATAGTATATCTAAAAATAGAATAATAAAAATAAAAACAAAACTATGTTGGAAAAAATATTCTCTTACCATAGTATGTAAGATACTCTGCTGTGTGTAAAAATGTTAGTGAAACCAGAACATTGAAAATCCAGTTTATTCCAGATGAACATGCATTTCCTGTACTTCTTGCCCAAAGGGGATATATTTCTGAATTCACAGTCCAAGGCATTGGTCCCATTCCTGAGAAATAAAACATTAAAAACTTTAGTAAAATAGCATGTGAGATATTTGAAAAATTATAGTTTGTCTACTCTAAAAAGAGGCAATTCAATTAATGCAACAGTAATAACAAAGCCTTTGTTTACCAGGTGCAAAGAAAACAAGATATAAAATAAGGCCCAGAAGTGCAGTCCAGGAGTATGGCGTAGGGCAGAAATTGTAAGCCCAAAATAGGTCTTCTGTTTTGAACTTGGTTTCATTTTCACACCTGAAAAATAATGCAATGTAAGTATTAATGTTTTAGGCTACAGTTGCAGAAATTCAATATGATCATATTT
The DNA here is from genome assembly GCA_963573385.1 of Cacajao melanocephalus. Lineage (NCBI taxonomy): Eukaryota > Metazoa > Chordata > Mammalia > Primates > Pitheciidae > Cacajao > Cacajao melanocephalus. The sequence goes on along the minus strand of CAUYLG010045678.1, from coordinate 59,665 downwards.
ATGTATTTGGAAATTCCTTAATGTCTTAAAAAAAAGAGTCCAAAATGTTTTTCTTAAAAAAAAAAAAACAGGAACTGAATATGCACTATTAGATCTGCAAGCTCATATAGGAATTTTAAAGCTAAGTGTAATTCAAGAGCAAAACAAAGACACTATGTTTTATAACCATTTCCCATAAATTAGACATGATTTCTAATTAGTCCCTGGAAGCTGCAGTAACACTTCAGTACCACTGAGAGTCAGTATGTTGTAGTAGAATTTGCAATCAGGACAAGATTCAAATTTCAGAGCCAGATATTTTTCATCAGATAAAATGAGGATAACACTTTGTAGACTATTTTAAGAATTAGAAGGGTAACCTGTAAAGGGTGATGGGGTGGATGAAGGAAGCAACTGATTCTGATTCTAGATAGCCCTGTCCCTTCCTGGTCTGTGTCCTTACTTTTCTACCAGTCACTCCCTGATGACCTTGCCTTCTTAATCCATAGTAAAGCAAAGTGTCCTAAAGTTTGATTAATTCTTAAGTTGAACTTCCAATTCTTTACCTTTATTGTCCCTGAAGATATTACCAGCCTCAAAAACATTCCTATCCCCTATTGTCAGTTTAGACTATTGTTCTGTCTCCTTTAACCTCTAACTTTGAACCTTGTCATCCAAGCCCTATTGTTAATAGTATTTATGAACTCATCATAACATTCCACCTCTCTCGATGATTTGGGTGCCCGCTCAGTCCTCCTCATCTCTTGCCACATTCATTTATTTTTAATTCATTGGCCTTGTTTTTTAAAAATTTAATTTAAGTTCTAGGATACATGTGCAGGACCTGCAGGTTTGTTACACAGGTAAACACCTATGTGGTGTTTTGGTGCATCTATCAACCCATCACCTAGGTATATTAAGCCCCATGTGCATTAGCTATTTATCCTGACGCTCTCCCTCCTCCCAGCCCCTACAGGCCCTAGTGTGCATTGTACCCTTCTCTGTGTCCATGTGTTTTCATTGTTCAGCTCCCACTTAGAAGTGAGAACATGTGGTGTGTGGTTTTCTGTGCTCCATATAATGCATTTGTCTAATACTTCGTTATTTAATCTCTAACACTACAGAGAGAGCAGTTTACAGTTCGCTTGATTTGGAGCTATTTTACTTCAGACTTCCAGCCTTCCTTTTCTGATTACAACCACCACTTTGTTTATTTGCTCATTTCTGATAATCTGTGCTACACCCAGATCTGCCTTTGGATTATAAACTCCTCTCAGTATTCATTTACCTTATTGCTCAGCTTATCACATGCCAATATAGGCATAACTTGGAGATACTGCCAGGTTAGTTCCAGACCACTGCAATAAATTGAGTCACAGAAATTTTTTGGTTTCCTAGTGCATACAAAAGTTATGTTTCCACGAAAGTGTAGTCTATTACATGTTCAATAACACTGTCTAAAAATGTATAAACTTTAATTTAAAAATATTGTATTGCTAAAAAATGCTAATGATCATCTGCACCTTCCATGAGTCATCTTTTTGGTGGTGGGTCTTGCCACAATGTTGAGGGCTGCTAACTGATTAGGGTAGTAGTTGCTGAAGGCTGGGGTGGGAATTTCTCAAAATAAGACAAGGAAATTTGCCAAATTGACTTTTTCCCTTCACTAAAGATTTCTCTGTGGCATGCAATGATGTTTGCTAGCATTATACACAGAGAACTTCTTTGAAAATTGGAGTCAATCCTCTCAAACTCTGCTACTGCTTTGTCAACTAAGTTCATGTGATACTCTAAATCCTTTGATATCATTTCAACAATGTCCATAGCACTTGCATCAGGAGTAGATTCCATCTCAGAAACTACTTTCTTTGTTTCTCCTTAAGAAACAACTCCTTATCTGTTCAAGTTTTTTCATGAGATTGCAGCAATTTAGTCACAGCTTCCAGTTCCACTTCTATAATAGTTCTCTTGCTGTTTTGCACCGTATCTGAAGTTACTTTCTTCGCTAAAGTCTTCAGCCCCTTAAAAAGTCATCCATGAAGGTTGGAATCAACTTCTTGCAAACTTCCAAACTGTTCATTTGGTATTTTGACCTCCTCCCATGAATCATGAATGTGGGCATCCAGAATAGTGAAGCCTTTCCAGAAAATTTTCATTTTACTTGGTCTAGATCCATCTGAGGAATCACTATCTATGGAAGCTATGGCCTTAGGAAATGTATTTCTTAAATAATAAGACTTGAAAGTCGAACTGACTCCTTGATCCATGGGCTGCAGAATGGATGCTGTGTTAGCAGGTATGAACACAACATTCATCTCCTTGTACATCTCCATCAGAGCTCTTGAGTGACCAGTGTCAATCAGCAGTAATATTTTGAAAGGAATCTTTTTTTCTGAGCAGGTCTCCACAGTGGCTTAAAATATTCACTAAACTATGCTGTAAACATAAGTGCTGTCGTTTAGGCTTGTTTCATTTATAGAGCACAGGTTGAATAGATTTAGCCCGTCTTAAGGGCTCTAGATTTTTGGAGTGGCAAATGAGCATTGGCTTCAACTTAAAAGTCACCAGCTCTATTATATCCTAACAAGAGAGCCAGCTTGTCCTTTGAAAGCTAGGCATTGACTTCTCCTCTCTAGCTGTTAGAGTCCTGGATGATATCTTCTTCCAACAGAAGGTGTTTTCATCTCCATTGAAAAATCTGTTGTTTAGCCACCTGATATGATTTGGCTGTGTCCCACCCAAATCTCATCTTGAATTGTAGTTCCCATAATCTCCAATAACAATAACGTTATCTTGGAGAATGTTGTGGGAGAAATCCAATGAATCATGGGAATAGTTACCCTCATGCTGTTCTCGTGATAGTGAGTGAGTTCTCATGAGATCTGATGGTTTTATAAGGGGCTTTTCCCCTTTTTACTTGACACTTCTTTTTCCTGCCACCATGTGAAGAGGACATGTTTGCTTCCCCTTCCTCCATGAGTCTAAGTTTCCTGAGACTTCCGAGCCCTGTGGAACTGTGAGTCGATTAAACCTCTTTCCCTTATAAACTACCTAGTCTCAGGCAGTTCTTTATAGCAGTGTGAGAACAGACTAATACACCACCTTTATCAGTTATCTTAGCTAGATGTTCTGGATAACTTGATACCGCTTCTCCATCAGCACTTGCTGCCTCACCTTGCAACAAGGTGCGAAGTGAAGACAGCTTCCTTCCTTAACCCTCATGAATCAACCTTTGCTAGACTCAAACTTTTCTTCTGCAGCTTCCTCATCTCTCTCAGTCTTCACAGAATTACATGGAATTAGAGACTTATTCTGGATTAGGCTTGTGCTTAAGGGAATTTTGCGGCAGGTTTGATCATCTATCCAGACCACTCAAACTTTCTTCATATCAGCAGTAAGGCTGTTTTCTTTTCTTATCATTTGTGTGTTCACTGGAGTAGCACTTTTAATATCCTTTAAGAATTTTTCTTTTGTAGTCACAAGTTGGCTATTTGGTGCAAGAGGCCTAGCTTTAAGCCTATCTCAGCTTTCAGTATGCCTTCCTTAGTAAGCTTAATCATTTCTGGCTTTTCATTTAAAGTGAGAGTCATGCTACTATTCCTATCAATTGAACAATTAGAGGCCATCGTAGAGTTATTAATTGTAGTGTCTTAGGGAATAGAGAGGCCCCAGAAGAGGGAGACAAAAAAGGAAATGGCTGGTTGGTGCCACGGTCAGAACACACACATTTATAATTAGTTTGACATCTTATATACGGGTGCAGTTTGTGATGCCCCACAATTATTATAGTAACATGAAAGAATACTGATCATTGTAACAGATATAATAATGAAAAAGTATGAAATAATGTGAGAGTTACGAAAACATGACACAAAGACACTAAATGAGCACATACTGTTGGAAAAATGGTGCCAGGAGACTGGCTTGATGCAGGGCTGCCAGAAAACTTCAGTTTGTAAAACAAAATGCAACGTCTATGAAGCACAATGATGGGAAACATAATACAATGAGGTATATACTGTCTGTCTTCACTGGCATCTAGAATCCATTCTCCCTCTATTTTTTTTCTGCCATTTTCACCATTTGAGTTCTCAACCTGGTGTGGCATTATTAACTTCTTTCAACAACCACTTCTCAGAAACTGACCAGTGTTAACGAAACCATGCTGTTGGGCTCTATTAAAAGTTCATGCTATTTCATCTCAGTTCGTTCTCTAATGATGCTTATTTTATCCTTTATTGTCTTCCCTACTGAATTATCTGTTTATCTTAGGGTAGACATTGAGTAAACTTCTGTTAACTTTTGACTCAATTAATTAAAATATTTCTTTTTTTTTTTTTTTTTTTTTTTTTTGAGACGGAGTCTTGATCTGTTGCCAGGCGCCAGGCTGGAGTGCAGTGGCATGATCTCGGCTCACTGCAACCTCTGCCTCCTGGGTTCAAGCAATTCTCCTGCCTCAGCCTCCCGAGTAGCTGGGACTACAGGCGCATGCCACCATGCCCAACTAATTTTTGTATTTTTAGTAGAGACGAAGTTTCACCATGTTGGCCAGGATGGTCTCGATCTCTTGACTTCATGATCCACCCGCCTCGGCCTCCCAAAGTGCTGGGATTACAGGTGTGAGCCACTGTGCCCGGCCCTTACTATCTTATAGTCTTGAAATCTTTCCTTCTGTTTCCTATGTAGATGAACTTACCTCCTTTATTTTGAGAAAATTTATCAATTTTAGTTGAGAAAAATAAAATAAAACCAGGAATCTGGAGATGCTTTGGAGGACTTGATACATTTGAATCTGAAGAACAGATATTTTAACAATTGGAATTCCTTTTAAGGAACTGAGGATCATTAATTTAAACAGCAATTTTTCTCTATCAACTTCTACTTTTCTATATTTTTCTCAATATTTGAGAAGAAAAAAGGTTTTGAAAAAATACTGTAGGTAGGCTTCCTTCCTCCCTCCAGGGGTACATGTGTCTCACCCTAAGGACTGCCCTTCTTATCAGTGGTCTTGCATCTCATTCTTCTGCCTCCTCTTGGATCACGTTCCATCAATCTTTCTTCTTTTCCTGCCCTGTTTAGTTTCTTCCTACTTGAGCCTTCCTTTCAGTCTACAATACACAATGTCTCTCCTACTCAAATGTTCAACCCCTCTCATATTCCTACAACTAGCTCTCCTGAAATACCAGAAGTTTATACTCATGAGTTTTTCCTGACTACATACTCCTCCTTTCACAGCCCAACTCTTTCACCCTCCCAGATGCTGGCTGACTCTTACATGGTCTCTTTTCCTGGATATGTTCACACAAAAGTAATCAATTATCTCCTAATCTCCAAATTCAGGTTTCTTGTCTTAATCTTGATGCTCTTTGGTTACTCTGTAGTGCTTCGTATTTTGCTGACAACTCTCCTTCCTTCTCTTCCCTCTTTGCTTTTCTATCCATATCTCCTTTTTAGCTCTCTGACCTATATGTATTCATTGCTTTTTACAGTGCCTCTTCCTCTTCTCAACCTCTAAATATAGGTGTCCCCTAAGGTTCTATTTTGGGACCTATACCCTCTCTCATAATCATCTCATCTAATTTTAGGACTTTATAATTTCCATGTGGATAGTCCTCAATAGTTTATTATGGCTATGATGTTTCTTCCAATTTCCACTGATGGAATTTAGGTACTTAAATACCTAAAATAGCAGAGTTACTGTGAACAGCTACATCCAGCCATGGCTCAAATGCAATGTAACAATGAAATGACTTCTCCAGGAGGGAGCATGGGGCTGCTCTGAATTCAAATCGTGACTCTGCCACTTACTAGCTATATTCATTCCAAAACTTATATAATGAAAATTTTCATGTATCACACATTAGAGATAACAGCTATGAACAAAATAACCAGTGCATTTACAAAACCTCGAGTTTAGTGGGCACTGGCATGGTCCGGTTTCCCGATCTGTAAAATCAGGGAAAGGACTGTATCATGGGCAGTTGGGAACATTAAATATTTCCTTTTGCATAAGCATAGAGCATTTGCATACTCAATGCTTAGCATACTACCTGGCATGTGGTATATGCATAGCATAAGTATTACTTTACTAGTGCCCCTCATGACATTTCTATTTTAGTTAACACCACCTTTCCCTAAATTAGAATGGTTTAAAATCTTGGATTATCCATTTTCCTCTTACCCACTTCTCTTAGGTCCTTTATAGTTTTAAGTCCAAGTAAAGAAGAATGGCCAAGACTGAGCGTCAGCGTTGACATCCTAGGTTTGGATCTAGGCTGGGACACCCAGATGTGAAGCTAGGATATATGTGACCTCTAGGTGCTTAACATCTCGAAGCTGTGTCATCATCTCTGAAATAAGGATTTTCCTGGCACCTACCTTAAATATTTTGATGCTTATGTTAGATAATGTACACAAAGAACTTCACATGGTATAGGCAAGAAATCATATTTCCTAGACATAACTTCTTGAATCTCAGTTTTCTATTTGCATTAATACAACCCTAATTTAGACTCTTGAGTGTGTGTCCCATCACCTGCCTCTGCCTTTCAGGGAGACCGACTCTAGAGTAACCCTGATGATTCCTATTTCCCGATTTTCTTTTCTTTCCTTTTTGAGGTGAAGTCTCACTCTGTTGCCCAGGCTGGAGAGCAGTGGTGTGATCTGGGCTCACCACAACCTCCACTTCCCAGGATCAAGCAATTCTCCTGCCTCAGCCTCCCAAGTAGCTGGGACTATAGGTGTATGCCACCATGCCCAGCTAATTTTGGATTTTTAGTAGAGACGGGGTTTCACTACATTGGCCAGGCTAGTCTCCAACTCCTGACCTCATGATCTGCCCACCTCAGCCTCCCAAAGTGCTGGGACTACAGGAATGAGCCACCATACCTGGCCTGTTCCCTGATTTTCATGCCTTATATAGTTCCTTCTCCTGGAGTCTGAGAGTGTCCTGGGACTTGCTTCTAACCAACAGAATATGACAGAGGTGACAGGAAATATGTGATTAAGATTCCAGCGTTGTTGAGCTGAAGTCTCTCATTCCCTTGCTGGTTTTGGAGAAGCAGGCTGCCATGTGGTGGGATGCCTATGCTGGGAGACTTGTGGAAGGAACTGAGGGTAGCCTCTGTGCAACAGCTAGCAAGAAACGGAAGTCCTCAGCACAAAACCACGAATTACTGAATTCTGCTAACAAAAGCAAATCCTTCTCCAGCTGAGTCTTAGATGAAACCATAGCTCCAGTCCACACACTGATTGTAGGCTTGTGAGACGCTAAGCTATGCCTGCATTCCTGACCCACAGGAAGTACTATATTATTAATGTGTGTTGCAATAGTAAATGAATACAGCTTCCTGATTTTCCAGCTACTATCATTCTTTTCTTCAAACTCACACCCCACCAATTTAAGCACCCTGGCCACCTCACTGCTCAAAAACCTCCATTCTCCTTATTCCAGCAATCTATGAAATGGCCTGTAAAATGTAGCTACAGCCTACTTATCTTGTACTCCTATACACAATCCTTTTATCCAACTAAACTAGAGTACTTATTTTCTGAACTTACATTCTAGACCCAGTATCTCCTACTCATGACATTTCCTATAACTAAAGGCAAACTCTTATTCCTGACATCTACTGTCAGTATCTACCATTATTTCCTACCTCCTCACTCAAGGCCTGTATGGATGCTACCCATTCACCTGTCTGAAATATTCTCTCCTTCCTCTCAACTCCTTTTCATTTTCCTCATTTATGTCATTATCATGTAGTGCTCTGTATAGTCATATATTAATATACTCCTTCTTCTGCTGTACTGAGATTTCACCCCAGGCAGTACAGCATGGCACGGGTTAAGAGCACAGGGTCTAATGTCAGAACTGCATGAGTTTGTATCTCAGTTCTGTCTCTTACCAAATTTATAACTTTGGCCAAGTTACTTAACCTCTCTGTCTCAACTTTCTTGTAGAATAAGATTGAGCAACAGGACTACAAAGATTAAATAAGGGGATAACTGCCTGGCATATAAAAAAATACAATTTATAATTACTTGCCAAAAGAATAGTCACCTTTCCAGTTTTTAAAAAAAAACTCAATCTACTGTTCATCATAATACCCTATGTAGAGACAAATGTGGAATGATGAATGAAGCTTTCACATTTGCAATTGTTTAATTGTGAGTAGAAAACAGCTTTAGATATCCCTTGACCAATAATCCCCAATAATGAAATAGTTTTTCGAGTCATGAAGATCTTAAGGAAATAAGAAAGAGAAGAAAAAAGGCAGGCATAAGCAGGCTCCAGTAGGGAGCAATACTTACAGATAATGAAATAACTAAAATTCACTGAACAATTTCCTATTTACTCTTTTCATTATTATCACAGTTCCTTGGGCGATCTCCTTCTTTGGCCATGGTAAGTAGGACATTTTAGAGTGGACTCTGTGCTTGCCCGGATGAAGCTTTTCACCATCTGGCTATGCATGTTTACATGCACAAAAAAGGCCGAGTAGCTCCTCATCATCCTCATGCTGATTTTGGGAAGGCACTGCAGGCACTGACTTGGCAGAGTTACACACTCAGCAATACGTAGATAGCTAATGACTGAGAATGTGACATCACACCTGACCTTCAAAATATAAACAGCAGAAATACCAACTAAAAAATAAAAATGCAGATTTCAAACATTATCACAAAATATCCTCATGCTTTCCTGGCAACTGCTGGCAGAACATAATGCTCCTAAGAAGGAGCAAAAAAACTTTGACATCAGTGTGTGGGTTGGGATTAGAAAAAGTCATCCTCTCAGATGTGGCACCTCTTCACCACATCCTAGAGCAAAACCTGAAAATGACTGCAATAATGGGAAGCTGCAAAGAGGACACTGCAGTAGACAAAGCAGCAGAATTGCATGCAATCAGATGAAATATGTCTCATTTTGGCAGAGTGAGAAAACAAATCTTTACCAGCAGAATGACTAGACTAACACCTGACACACTGACCAAATAAATCATTAGTTCCCCGTTCCAGTCATGGAACCCACAGTACTCCCTTTAGTAATACCACCTAGAAATTAACAGCTCTGTTTGAAGGTGGAACAATGCTACCCTGCCCACTCAAAACCCACCAAACTAGTTCATATGTAGAGCTATTTCTGCCTTTTTTAATGTTACCTCTCCATCATCTATATATCTGTAGAGTTTTAAAACTAAGAAATAACCAAAGGAACTTAAGCAAATATACAACTGTTCTTGCCACAGTTAGCCATAAGTAGTATATTCCTTGCTTCCTGCACAGCACGTGCTGTCTATATTGCCCCTTTATTCTCTATCATGAAATAATTTGACTGCTCCAGGTTTATATATGGGAGTGGGGCAAAAGAAATAGGACCTGTGTTTAAAAAAACTTCCAACTTTATACATTCAGTCCTCATCACTGATACATTTATGAAAGTTCATTCTCTTCCCAAAGTTTATAAAAGATCCAGATTTTTGGAACAAGGGAGAGCTTACTATAATTTGCATGACACATCTACCATTGTTCTACCGGGTTTACTGCACAAGCTTGCTAATTCTTTATGGAAGAGTGTCAGTGAAGCAGAATTTTATTTCCAGGTCCTGATGCAGGACTGTGATTTTTCTGGTTAAGGTCCCTAAGCTATCACTTTAAAACATAGATATCCCTCTAAAAGTTAACTCTAATAGTTCTTTATTGATAGAAAGTTAACCCTAATAGTTCTTTATTGATAGAAATTTATGATAATAATTACACAATTACAATTTGAGGGTAGTGGTGGAAAGGTACCTAGGAAAGCATAGAGTATGTCTCCAGGATAAGACACCTTCATCTTATGTGAGGAGAACTAAAGAAGCAAAATCCTAATTCCCAACCAGAGAATTAGGATGATGGAAATTTCCTATAAGCAACCCAAGTTATAAGAAATTCTAAATTTTGGGCATTCCATCAAAGCAACCAGGAAAACTTATTGTTATAAACTTGGCCCTTTACTTCCCAGATACTTTCAATTATTGTTCAGTAGGCATATTTCCTATTTAATAATCTAACATGAAATAAACTTATGTCAAGGGTGGCAACATAGCATTTAAACTCTAATAACATTTCTGTGGTTCTGAATAATTTTAGAAACAAATGGTTCCCTAGCTTGCAGTGTGTAGACCATATTAAAAATCTTGCTTTTGAATGATTTCCCATTGTCTAGCCCTTTTTTTTTTTGGTTTTGTAATTTTCCTGCAGAGGATTGTCATTTAAAGGCAAGATGAAAAAGCTATTCTTTTGTCAATAACTATTATTTTCTAATAAATCCTTATTAAGACAACTAAATCACAGACATGGGTAAATTTCAAAAGCATTAGAAATTTGGAGCAAAGAGCCACTTTTTTTTTCCTGAATAAAATGTTATTTAACTATAAATCACTGCACCTAAACTCCTTATCAGTATATTGGCTACCTTATGCACCCTAAGTATGGAAAACAGATGAATATAGACAGACGCAAATAAAAACAATGATAACATTTAAAGGTTGTGAGACTACAGTGATAGTGGTACAGTCTCTAATTCTGATAACAATTTAAATTGGTATAATCTCCTTTTGAAAAGAAATTTGGCAATTTGGACATTAGAATATGCATCCCTTCTGTCCCAGTCTGATATCCAAAGTATATCTTTAGGAAATCACCTAAATGGGAAATTATATGCTTAACAATGTACTTTTCTCTGTACTTTCATTTAACACAAGATTAACAAGATAGATAGATAATTAGAAACCATAAAAGTCTCCCACAGTGGAAGGGTAGTTAATGCAATTAAGGTACAACAACTGAATAAAAAAGCAGCCATTGAAATAATTATTTTAAAGGAAACTGGGCCAAAACCACAAAGGTTGGTCTGGATAGAGGACTGTTGATAATGAAGTCTTAGGTAACGTAAGTTACTTTCATTTTGGCACCAAACTGGCCAACAAGCAATGCAATAAGTGTATGCAAAATCCAGGACATGAGGATGTGGATGTGGCCTACTTCTCTCTCTCCAGTTCCTCCTATATTCCTGAAGTTCTGTGGTCAATGTGGAAGTAACAGGCTGCCAGGTCAGAGAAGCCCTGAACTCTGCCTTGGGGAGGGTCCACACTGGCATTTGAGTGGTCTACAAAAATGTTTCAACTCTTATTAATTCATAAGAAAATACTTTGAAATTCTCTTACTGCGTCACCAGATCCAAAGAAAGCATGGTCATGGCCTACTTCATAAAGTCTACCTGGAAACATACAAAATGTCACAAAGTTGGCAGTGGAGAAGATATCAAACTACAAATACTGCCTAGAGAATAAGTTATATGGATAAGAGTGACTGGAAATATAAAAAATTAGGGGAGGAGAAGGTCATTTATTAATTAATGATTTGTTTTCACAGTTGAACTTATATAGGTTGTGTATCCCTTATTCAAAGTACTTGAGACCAGAAGGGTTTTGGATTTCAGATTTTGGAATATTTGCATTATACTTACTGGTTGAACATCCCTAATCCAAAATCCAAAATGCTTCAGTGAGCATTTCTTTTGAGCATCATGTCAGCACTCAAAAAGTTGGAATTTAGAGTATTTTGGATTTTAGATTTTTGGATCAGGAATACTCAAACTGTAGTTGTGACAATATTAATTTGAGAAGATGGGAGAAAGTTTAGTGACTCATAGACAGCTAATGTTGGGCCTCTTTTTCCATAGTGTTGCTCCCCTCTACAATTTTTCCCATAATAAAGTCAGGCATTACAGTTATTAGCCGTTCTTCTGCTTCAGCTGGCACTGAAAGAAAGGGAATTACACATCTTCTCCCTTGTGTGGTTCCTTTATATTGACCAAAGGCCTCAAAATTTATACTACACGGTCAACTACACTGCTTCCCTGCTTAGGAGCAGCAGGGCCTGCCTCTGCCGACAGCTGACGGGCCCCCTCGCCACCAAGCACAAGTGGTAGTGCTCTCCCCCAAAACCTGCCTGCCTGGCCATTACTACGTGTGACACAAAGGCCACCAACGGCCTGGCCAGTGCCCTAGGAGGTAGCTTGACAAGGGGTGGGTGCTTTATACCAGAGAATGATGTGGCATACAGTTTATATTCTCTGAGAAGTCAGAATATGAAATATTTGAAGAGGACAGAGTGACACAGAAGTGGAAATGACAGAGCCAGTGAGCAGAAGCCAGTAAGCAGAGGCCATACTGCAATAGAAGCCATGAGGTAAGGAATGGTCACAGAGTTGACAGTGATTGGGGAAAATATAGAAGAGAAACCAAGCACAGACTGCTGCCAGTCTGCTGAGCCATAATCTAGATTTCCATGAGTTTGGGATGGGTGAAGTTGAGACATTTTTCTTTTTTTTTTAAACTTTCCTGTGTACCTTTATTATAAAACTTTCATTAACTGAGGAAATCAAGCATGTCTCTTTTCTGCTTAACATGAAAAGTTATAACAAAGTGACGGCTAGGTTCTAAGATAGTGATTACTGATCCTGATTTTGAATTAATAAAACCCCGCAGGTTTTTCTATGTTGGCTGTACAACTCCATTCCTATTTTTTTCCCAATTTTTTATAGATATGGCATAAAAAATTAAGATGACTTTTCTCCATATTCCACTGCTGTGGAAGGTAATATATTAATACTTATTCCAACTATGCTGTACTATACTGCTAATATTTTATGAAATTCCTTTTGGAATCATACTCAGAATCTGCTTGTCACTCAAAAAAAAACCTTATTTTTTCATATTCTACTTGTGGTTCACTTTCCTTTCTTCCCTCTTCCTTTTACTGCCATAATGAGCCGATCATATGAGGGACTCTGGGTGAAAAGGAGACTGGACTAAACTGAGTAAAGGTAGGGAAACAGTCAATTGAAATAATAACAACAAAGTCAGGATAATTTCATTTGTATATTTTGACTTGAGTTATGAGAAATAAAATGATTTTTTTTAGATAAAGGTCATCAAATTATAGAAGTCTACATTGGAGAAGTGATACAGAAGGGATGTGCTGGGAAGGGAAGAGTGTGGTCTCTTTAAATGATATGGAAGGGAAGTGCTGGGTAAAGCAGGACATGGTCCCTGGCTAGGGCTCCACCCCTGGCCTGTGCCCATGGACCCAGGTGAGGACAGACATTTTTTTTTTTCCTGGCCAAATGTCCCACTTCCCAAGACCACCTTGGCCTGCCACAGCCCCTTCCTGTGCCTATAAAAAAACCCCCAAGACCCTAGAAGGCAGACACACAGGTGGCTGGACATCGAGAGAAGCACATCAGTGGAGTAACACACAGGTGGCTGGCCATCAAGAGGAAAGCACCGACAGGCACCGGCACTGCCGGTAGGACCACCAACTGGCAGAACAACATGCAGTTTGGCTGTGGCAGTCACAGGACGGCCCAGGCCACTGAGTAAATAAAACCTGCTCAATAAAACCTTGCATTCATTCTCCAAGCCCACGTTTGATCTGATTCTTCTAGTACACCAAGGCAAGAAACCCAGGATACAGAAAGCCCTCTGTCCTTTCTTTAAGGCATGGGTCTAATTGAGCTGACTAACATTAGCCACCTAAGGATGGCTAAACTAAAAGAACACCCTGTAACCCATGCACACTGGAGCTTCAGCCATAAACATTCAACCCCGGACACTGCTATGGGGTTGGAAACCCACAGCCTGCCCGTCTGTATGCTCCCGTAGAGGTTTGAGCAGCAGGGCACTGAGGCAAGCCACACCTTCGTCGTATGTCCTGAAGGGAGACAAGGGAATCTTTCCCATTTTAGAAGATTGGAGAACACTGCATCCAACATACTCATTTTATAGATAGCACAATTGAAGTCCAGTGAGGTTGAATGACTTACCAAAGTCTCAGAGAAAACTGTAAGTAAAACCAGTCTTCAGTAGCACCGCGCTCATGGGCCACCCAGCTGAGGGGCTAGTGGGCACTGAGACCCAACTTATGCTAGCCCTTGGGGGCCAGCCATAGGGATGACTCTTCCTGGGAGGAAGTTGGATCTCAGTGTCCACAAGCTCTCAGTTGGGTAGCCCATGGGCGGGTGCAACTAAAGACTGGTTTTGCTAACAATTTTGCTGAGACTTTGGCAAGTCATTCAATCTCACTGGACCTCATCTGTGTTACCTATAAAATGAACATATTGGATGCAGTGTTCTCAAATATCCTTCTGAAATGGGAAAGACTGTTTAACACTGCCATCTTATTGCGGCATCCTTCCCAAGATCCAGTTCAGAGAGCTGATGTTTTTCATACTTAAGGGTTTACCCGATTGCCTGAGTGGGTGGGCTCGCATAGGATCCTGGTTTATTTTAGGGACTTTTATGACCTTCACTAGATAGTAAACTTCAGTGAGAACACCATACTTATTATCCCCCTTTTCCTTCTCTAGGCCTCATAGGCTAGTACTTGGCATAACATTTTACACGTAGTCAATAGCTCAATAAATGTAATGTAAATGCAAATGTCAATTAAAACACTTTTTTTTTTTGCTTCCCATTCGACTGATCTTTCGTCGTCTGACAATTTCTTCACTACATTGTAAGCCTCAGAGAAGACATATATTTGCTGTTGAAATTTCTTGAACTCTAAGAAATCTGTGTCTGTTTAATTTAAAACATGCCTGCCTGTGGTGGTAAAAGGAGAGAAACTTTTTTTTACCATAAGTGTTGAAAAATCCATCTGCATCATCCTAAGGTTTAAAAATTTCAAACTACACCAGTATTCTGATTTTATTTTCTTTCCACTGCAAGAGTGCCTGCACAGTGTCTGCAGGTGCCTGAGAATGAATGCAAGCTGATTTATCTCTGTGGGCTATCGTGATGCAAACAATGGCATACTTTGTTTATTAGATTCTTTTCAATCCATTCTACAGCTGCTTTCCATCAAGTGTGAGTTCTTTATGAAAGTTGTGCTCCCAACAGAAATGTCCTTGAGTAGATGTAAATTCCTCATTTGATGAAATTGACTAACGTTTGTATAGGGCCTAACCATAAACAAAACACAGTTCATATATATTAATTCATTTAATTCTGATGACCATTCAAATTCCCATTTTGCAAATGAGACAAGTCTTTTTTAAGTATAGTGACTTTCCCAAGATTACAGAGCGGCGGTAGTGTTTCAAATCCAGTATTCTGTTTCTTTCTCCTTCAACATAATCATCCTACCAGTTCAGATATATATGGAAACCTCTCTTGAGGTGCATTATTTTTTATGGAATTTGAGTGGAAAAAGAGATTAAATGAAAACTGCTTGAAATCTCCCCTAAGTTATCATTCTTTTTAATAACAGCAGTGAAATAAGCCACTGAAATCTCATCCAAAAATGAGTAGAATAGAATGCTTCTCGGAGAACATTAGGAATTAAAATGAGCAGCATCTTGCTAGGTCTGAGCCTCTGTGTCTTCTATATTCTCTTTTGACTTGGTATCCATTTTGCCCCAAAAGCACAAAACAATAATTAGAACAGAAAGGATGCCTGCATGAGCTGGAAGTTAAAATATCACATAACAATCTCAATAACTAGATAACTCATTTGAGAGCAGTGATGTCAATCCTACAAATGTATTACAAGGAGAACAGTCATTCTAATGCAATAAGATGGCAGTGTTAAGCAGTCTTTTAATAATACATACACGAAAACACAGAGCTACATAATGATTTTCTCTCATACAGTCATGTCAGTAAGGAACTAAATTAAAAAATAAACAACAAAAAAACTTCCCCTAGAAGCTTCTTAGAGAATGAAAATACATATGGGGTGTCTCAGCAACTACTTAAAATAGAACCTGTGCTAATAGTTACTGACATATAAGAACTTTGTAAATAATGAGGAGATGGAAAGTCATTATCATAAAACTGTAAACTGTAAGGCGGTTTCACATTATTTCATCTCAAATTACTGCTAAAGTGAAAACATAATAGCTTCACAGATTAAGTATTTTAACTGCAATTGCCTTTTTTTCTCCCTTCCTGATTTGTATAGAAAGTCCTGAAGCACCTTACTATCAGCAATGAAGCAAAACTATAAAACTGAGAAAAATCTATCTCAATCCTTCCAAATCAAAGATGAGTTTTCTACCATTTGGGTGAGTGAATAGCTTAACAGGTCTATTAAAATTCACTCTATCCTCCATTCTAATCTGTTCCTGGCACTGGAGCAAAGAAAATCATGTTACACCTACTGTCACACCCAGCCTCCTAAACAGAGCCTGGTTCCCACTGGGGGTGCCCCGCACAGTCTGGCCTGCCCCTCTCCAGCCTTCCATAGCACCTCCTCCACATCACCTGCCACTGTCACCACTATGCCCCAGGGGCTGGTACAATGGCATGCACACAGTTGGGGCTTAATACGTATTTGTTTAGAATCATTTTCACCATTTGATGAATGTAACAAAATATTGTCTCACAGTTTTGAAGTTTCCTTATTTTCAAAGCGATTTTATGTAAGGAGAGAATGAATCAGTAATTCAGTTTATCCTTTATTCTTGATATGGCTTTCTATATTGTAGTCCACAGCAAGTTTTGAAAGTTGGATTTTAACACCATAGTTATTTCTAACATACACAAACACATACACAGGCATACAACATAAAAGAGACACTAGTAGACATTTGTCATGTTCTTCTTTAGAATAGGTGGAAAGAATCTGGTGGCAATGGACAAAAGTTAGTGGGTGGGCTTGCATAGGACCCTGACATATCCTGAAGGAAGAGATTTAGCACATTTGCCTGTGTTTGCAGAGGTGTCTAGGAGATCAGCTTTAATACCTGGTAATAAGTATTATTCTGAATAATTAAGCAATGGATAATCTTTAGGTATAGGTGTCTTGTGAATACCGAAACTGGAAATTACCCAATGTCTAGGCTATATCTTGGATTCTAGATGGGCTTGCACTTGGTGGGGTCAAAGTAACTATAGTTATGGAACTATGCCTAGAAATAAGACCAAATCTTAGGACATAAAGACAAAAATCTTAGGGGAAAGCTTATGTTAACTTAAGGAAGTCTTGCTATGCTTTGATTATAAAGTAATGGGCAGCGTGTTGTTGAGAAACCTTCGTGTTTACCTTGTGTAGAAGATTCCCCAGTGATATGGTTTGGCTGTGTCCCCACCCAAATCTCAACTTGAATTGTATCTCCCAGAATTCCCACATGTTGTAGGAGGTACCCAGGGGGAAATGAATCATGGGGGTTGCCAGTCTTTCCTATGCTATTCCTGTAATAGTGTATAAGTCTCAAGAGATCTGATGGGTTTATCAGGGGTTTCTGCTTTTGCTTCCTCCTCATTTTTCTCTTGCCACCACCATGTAAGAAGTGCCTTTTGCCTCCCATCCTGATTCTGAGGCCTCCTCAGCCATGTGGAACTGGTTCAGTCCAATTAAATCTCTTTTTCTTCCCAGAGTCAGGTATATCTTTATCAGCAGCATGAAAATGGACTAATATAGTAAACTGGTACCAGTAGAGTGCAACATTGCTTAAAAGATACCTAAAAATGTAGAACTGAGTTTGGAACTGGGTAGCAGACAAAGGTTGGAACAGTTTGGAGGGCTCAAAAGAAGACAGGAAAATGGGGAAATTTTGGATCCTCCTAAAAACGTGAATGGCTTTGAAAAAACTGCAGATAGTGATATGACCAATAAGGTCCAGGCTGAGGTGGTCTCAGATGGAGACGAGGAACTTGTTGAGATATGGAGCAAAGGTGACTCTTGTTATGTTTTAGCAGAGACTGGCAGCATTTTGCCCAGCCCTAGAGATCTGTGGAACTCCGAACTTGAAAGAGATGATTTAGGCTATCTGGCAGAAGAAATTTCTAAGCAGCAAGGCATTCAAAATATGACTTGGGTGCTGTTAAAAGCATTGTTTTAAAAGGGAAACAGAGGATAAAGAGAATTTGCAGCCTGACCATGCAGTAGAAAAGAGAAACCCAGAGAATTCAAGCCTGCTGCAGAAATTTGCGTAAGTAGCAAGAAGCCTAATGTTAATCTCCAAGACCATGGGGAAAATGTCTCTAGGCCATGTCAGAGACCTTCACAGCAGCACCCCCCATCACAGGCCTGGAGGCCCAGGAGGAATGGTTTTGTGGGTCAGGCCCAGGATCCCCCTGCTGTGTGCAGCCTAGGGACATGGTGCTCTGTGTCCCAGCAGCTCCAGCCACAGCTGACAGAGGCCAACATAGAGCTTGAGGTGTGGCTTCAGAGAGTGGAAGCCCCAAGTCTTGGCAGCTTCCACGTGGTGTTGAGCCTGTGGGTGCATAGAAGTCAAGAATAAAGGTTTGGGAACCTCCACCTAGGTTTCAGATGAATGGAAACACCTGGATGTCCAGGCAAAAGTTTGCTGCAGGTGTAGGGCCCTCATGAAGAACCTCTGCTAGGGCAGTGCAGAAGGGAAATGTGGGGTTGGAGCCTCTACACAGAGTCCCTACTGGGGCACTGCCTAGTGGAGCTGTGAGTAGACGGCCACCATCCTCCAGACCGCAGAATGGTAGATGCACTGACGGCTTGTGCCATGTGCCTGGAAAAGCTGCAGACACTCAGTGCCAACCTGTGAAAGCAGCCGGGAGGGAGGTTATACCCTGCAAAGCCACAGGGGTCGAGCTGCCCAAAACCATGGGAACCCACCTCTTGCATCAGTGTGACCTGGATGTGAGACCTGGAATCAAAGGAGATCATTTTGGAGCTTTAAAATTTGACTGCTCTGCAGGATTTTGGATTCGCATGGAGCCTGTAACCACTTTGTTTTGGTCAATTTCTCCCATTTGGAAAGGGTGTATTTACCCAATACCTGTATCCCCATTGTATCTAGGAAGTAAATACCTTGCTTTTGATTTTACAGGCTCATAGACAAAAGGATTTCTTTGTCTCAGATGAGACTTTGGACTGTGGACTTTTGGGTTAATGCTGAAATGAGTTAAGACTTTGGGGGACTGTCAGACAGGCATGCTTGGTTCTGAAATACGAGGACATGAGATTTGGAGGGGCCAGGGGCACAATGATATGGTTTGGCTGTGTCCCCACCAAATCTCAACTTGAAATGTATCTCCTGGAATTCGCATGTATTGTGGGAGGTACCTAGGGGGAGTTAATTAAATCATGGGGGCCTTTCTTTCCCATGCTATTCTCATGATAGTGAATAAGTCTCACGAGAACTGATGGGTTTATCAGGGGTTTCTGCTTTTGCTTCCTCATTTTTCTCTTGCCGCTGACATGTAAGACGTATCTTTCGCCTCCTGCCATGATTCTGAGGCCTCCCCAGCCATGTGGAACTGTGAATCCAATTAAACCTCTTTTTCTTCCCAGTTTTGAGTATGTCTTTATCAGCAGCATGAAAATGGACAGATACACCTAGAAAGGTCTCTGGGGCTGGCCATGTGTTCTAACTTATAAGGGAAGGGGTTACAAGGCATCTGGAGTGCATTCAAAACAGGTCCTTGCATATAAAGCACAGGAGAGCACAGTATTCAGCTGTGGGGCTTAGGACAGTCAATCCATCCGGCTGCCCTGACCAGAAAATCAGAGTCGTAAACTTTTAGGAATTGGGGAAATGTCAGACAGAGAGGATTAAATCTAGGCTCAGCCTTGGTGAGTGAATCATTCTTTGTACTATCTTTACTCAAGAGGTTAAGTGATCTATATCTAAATCTGCTCTCTCCTATAACAGGTGCAATGACTGTTTCCCCTGTGAGACAGAACTGATGGAACTGAGATTTTAGTAAATGAACTATTTTGAGCTAGTTCTTTGTCCACTTGCCTTTGTTCTTGGCATAGTGATCATAATAGCCAGAACATTTTTTACACAAATCAGAGACATAGGCATATTTTCTGTGTTTTTTCTTTTTTAAAAAAAAAAAAAAGTAACACTGAGGTTCTGTAATGTAGTAAAACAACATAGTCTACCTAGATGTTAAAGGTAAATCTCTGTTCTATATATTAGGAGTGACTCAATCTGGTTAAAAGCTGTAGAGAAAATGAGATGGATTTGGGTATATGGCTAGTTTTATACGAAGGTTAACACATAAGCCTTGCGGCGTAGCAGACTCAGGTTTGAATTCCGGCTTCACCACTTACTACTTTCCACCAGTAGCCTCCATCAAGTTACTTAACCTATGTGAGACATGATATTTTTATTTAAAAATGGTGTTTTGCATGAAATGACATTGGTATTAAAGCAACAGTGATTATAGTTGTTATTATTAAAGATGTATGCATTCTGCCAGTCCCATGGACAGAAAGTAATACTTTTTTCTTCTATAAAGTTTACACAGTACAATATCCCCTGTGGATATAATGTGTTCTCTAAAGGAGAGAGAAATCCTTCATCTGGATTTCTAGGAGATTATTTTTTTCCTTCAGTTCACTTTATTTATCCCAGGCATAGTATTTTTGTTAATCTTTTAATCACATTTTGATATATTTTCTTGGCTTCCTCTTTAGTCCCTATTGAAACAAGTTTTCTCTTCATGCAATCACAAATAAAGTTATGCATTTCTATTCAGTAATGTAAGCATTATCTTTGGTAACATTAGGATAAATTTTAGGCTGCAAATGAATGAATAGCAAGAGTCAGAGACAAGAGAAGGTGTCTGTTAAGAAACGACATGATGTTAGGTGAATGGAAACAGTTGGGAGGCCTAGTTTTGATTTCCTCATTATCTAAAAATCAAAAGGCCAACTGCACCAAATTTACTGATAATTCACTTTTATTTGCTAGCCATGCATCCATCATGTAAAAAGCGATATTGATGAAAAGAGAAGTATTATCACCTACAAAATGTACTTGGTACTAATGTAATATATGGTACTGCCAATTCTATTGTAGAAATTTGGCCAAGGAATGAGAATGTAGTAATTTATGAATTCCAAGCACAATTACATAATAATACTAATAATATTCTATTACTCATACTTGTTGGGGTATATAAATAAAAATTATTCTATCTCTAGGAGACTTACGTACAGTAGTTCACCTTTACAAGTGAGGGATACATTCCAAGATCCTCATACCTAGTACCAAACCCTATAGATGCTTTTTCTTTTTCATATACATATAAACCTACGAAAATGTTTAATTTGTAAGTTAGGCACAGTAAGAGATTAACAACAACAACTAATAATAAAATAAAAACAATTATAACAGTATGCCAGCATCACTACTCTTATGTTTTCGGGCCATTAAGTACCATATAAGGGTTACTTGAACACAAACAGAGTGATACTGCAACAGGAGATCTGATAACCGAGAAGACTACTAAATGATTAAGGTGCAGGTAGCTGAGATAGCATGGATATACTGGACAAACGGACGATTCATATCCCAGGTGGGAATGAGCAGAACGGTTTATGATTTCATCACACTTCTTAATGGTATACAATTTAAAACTTATGAATTGTTTATTTCTGAAATTTTCCATTTAACATTTTTGGACTGTGTTTGACTACAGGAAACTGAAACCACGGAAAAAGAAATCATGGATAAGGGAGGACTACTGTACATCAAATGGACCAATAATGGCTTTCTGCATGTGTATAACTTTAGGAAGCATCTAAAATTGTCCTAGAATATGCAAGCTTGCAAGTTTAGGTCTGTAGTGATATAATGATGCTGATATTTTGATAAGCACAATTAACAGAATGCTGATTTGTATTGGAAAGTAGCTCAACAATCGAAGGTGCCCTGCAACCTGAATTTCCAGACTCAAACTTCAACTACTCATCTATGTGTAGCCATCCTATCACCATAAAAAAACACTTTGATATGCCTCCTTAGAGTTCTTTTCTAATACATATTTTAAAATCTACTCCGTGTGTGTGTGTGTGTGTGTGTGTGTGTGTGTGTGTAAGGAAAATTGGGTTGATGCCATAGTTGTTTTACAGTTTGTTTTAATTTATTAAAGTCTTTCATTCATACAAAGACGTTATCTAGGTATACTTTAAAGAATGATAATAAGATAATCACCAATTTACTCACCAACCAGCTTAGGAACTATATCATTATCAGACTTTAGAAGCTCTCTGTGAACCACTTTCTGATTGGATCCCCCTCCCTTGACCCCAGAGATAATTACCATCATGAGTTTTGTGTTATTTATATCCTTGTTTTTCTGTATAGGATACTTTCTATGCCTGTACTCCTAAAAATACATATCACTTGGTTGTGTCTGTTTTTGAACTTAATGGAATATATGATTTATTTTATTACTTGTTTCATTTAGTATTATGCTTTTGAAATTCATTCAGGTTAATGCCTTTAACTGCAGTTTATTTTGAGTACACCATGATATTATACTCTATGAAAATACATCAGACTATCCCTGATGTATTTATCTCCCTACTCTTGTTTCCAGTTTTTAAAAATTACAAATAATACTGCTATGCACATATTTTTAACATCTCCAGGTACATGTGTGCAAGAACTTGTCTAATAAATACAGGGAAACAGAATAAATAGAAATGCGGGATTATAGGGTATGTGTACACAGTCAATTTTATAGATAATACAAACTGTGTCCTAAGAAGCTGAAACCATTTAGATTCTCAGTAGCAGTGGAAGACAGAGAACTTCATACTACAACCTAGCCAACATTTCTTAAGTATCCATTAATCTAGTTGAAAAAAATAGTATGCCAATATAGTTCTAAATTGCATTTTATTGATTAATTAAGAGCTTGATCCCCTATTTCACATTTATTGGCCATTTGGGTGTCTGCTTTTATAGAGTGTCTATTCTTTCCTGTTTTCCAAGTGGACTATTTGTCTATTTCTGACTAATTCATAGGAACGTCTAGACATATTATAAATCAGGATTGTTGTTAATATACAATATGAGACACAAATATAATTTTAAATTTTCTAGTAGCCACATTCAAAAAGTAAAAAAAAAAAAAAGATGAAGTTAATTTTAGTAATGTATTTTATTTAACCCAATATATCCTAAATATATTAATTTCAACATGTATTTAATATAGAATTTATCAAGTTACTGTACATTATTTTGTTTTCATACTAAGACTTTGACATGTATTTGGGATAAGACACTGCACGTGCTCAAACATGTGACTTGTGGCTACCCTTTTGGACTGCACAATTCTAGATACTAAGCCTCTGCTAGGTGTATATACAGTCACCTTCAGTATTCGTGAGGAAACTGGTTCCAGGATCCCTGTGG
Source organism: Cacajao melanocephalus (assembly GCA_963573385.1). Lineage (NCBI taxonomy): Eukaryota > Metazoa > Chordata > Mammalia > Primates > Pitheciidae > Cacajao > Cacajao melanocephalus. Next base: position 36,498 of record CAUYLG010045678.1, on the reverse strand, counting down.
ATACCAAAACCCACACATATTCAAGTCCTACAGTTGGCCCTACGGATACCAAAAGTCAGTATATGTGGGGTTTGCATCCTGCAAATACTGTATTTTTGATCCTGTTTTGTTATAGATACAGAACCCACTGATACTGAGGGCTGGCTGTATTTATTGGAGAAAAAAAAAAAAACGCCACGTAAAAGTGGATCCACACAGTTTAAACCAGTGTTGTTCTAGGGTCAACTGTATTGTAAATTTATATCAATGTGGGACTTCTCTTTCTACTTTCTCTATGGTATCCAAAATTATAAACTTTAAGTAGAACCAAAATTATAAACTTGAAGTAGACATTTACCTATATTTTCCTTTATGCCCTGTATTTTCCATAACAAGTTAACAAAATCTTTCCTATTGCCTGGGCCATAAAGATATGCAATGATTGTCTATTAAAAGTCTTACAGTTTATAAACACCACCGTCATATATGTAGATCTAATGGAACCAACAAAAAGAATGAGTGAATTTAGCAAGACTGCATTTTATAAGATTGGTACATAAAAACCTACATACTATTTATACATAATGAAATAATTGGAAACGAAATTAAAGAAAATTACATTTATAATAGCAGTAGAAAAGGAAGTAAATTTGACGAAATACATGCAGGATTATACATTAAAAACTACAAACTGTTGCTGAAAAATATTCAAGACTAAATAAATGCAGAGATGTACCTAGCTTATGGGTTTATTGATAAAGACATTAATTCATCCCAAATTGATCAACAGAGTCAATGCAAATCCAATCAAAATCTCGGCAATACAAGCTGACTCTAAAATTCATATGGAATTCCAAAGGATGTAAATAACAACAAAATTGTTCTTGTCTTAGCCTCCAGAGTGGGGGCACTCATACTACTTGGAAATGACTGCTGCATGTGCATCCCTGAGAATCTTTCTAATGTGAAGCCAACCAGAATCTCTTCTGCATGGACAACCTGGCTTTTACTAGGATATACTCTGCATTGGGTGGATAGGGCTGGGACCTCTGATTTTAGGCATTCCAAACAGAAACCAAGTCTTGGCTCTGAACAATTCTCCAGATTATTCATGCACCTGCTCCTCCTCTTCATAGGAATTCCTCCCATTAAAGGCATAATTTCTATGGTCATTAAGCTATGCAGTGACATAATTTCCAAATAAATGATCCCAGAACATTATCTTGAACAGAAGCACAAGGAAACTTTAACCCTGAAGTTCACCCTCCAATTCTAATGACTTTTATCTCAGAGAGCTCATTATGGTTGGTCAGTGTTGATTTTTGTGCACGTTGGCCAAGAAGAGGGATGTGGAGAACTGTAACATTTTCTGCTCTGAACCTAATACCTACTGTCTTATTCTTTGATACTGAGAAAGTCATGCACTCCCTCTAAATTACTCTTTTGAGCTAGCAATTCCTAGAACACGATGTATGGCCTGGAATGGGTCAAACTGCAAGGAAAAACAACTCTCTTCTGCAAGATTGCAAGACTTGCCTGAATGGTGCCCACCAAACTTGCTGCTCTCCCTTTGCTGCTTTTGTGTTTTTCCCCCGTAAAACCCCCTCATTCATGATGTTTGAATAAAATAAATTTTCTGTTGCATTTTCAGATTTAAAGAATTTTTGACAAACAGACACTTTTTACTTTTGTAAGTTGAAAGAGATTTTCACTGGGCATAGAATTATAAATTGGTGTTGTTAAATTAAATTTGGCCTAGAGCTGCCTCTTTACATGTTTTAAATTCTGCCTGAAAGTTTCCCCATACATAATTAACTATAAACCAACTTGGGGCATAAATAGACTGTAAACTACTCTTGTAACAAGTAGCCAAGTCTCAGCCAATCACAGGAGCCAAACTTCAATCAAAGAAGGCAAAAGCAGGTTCAAATAAGGCAAAGGCAGAGCTGTAACCAATCCAGCTGTTTTTGTACCTCACTTCCATTTTCTATACATCACTTTCTTTTTTCTGTCCGTAAATGTTATTCAACCATGTGGCAGCCCCAGAGTGGCTCTGAACCTATTCTGGTTCTGGGGGCTGCCTGATTTGCAAATTGTTCTTTGCTCAATTTGCAAATCATTCTTTGCTCAATTAAACTCTGTTAAATTTAATTTGTCTAAAGTTTTAACTGTGTATTTTCTCTCAGCGCATGAAGGATAAAATTAAATTCTCTTCTGAAGAAACGAGCTGTCAGTCTAATTGCTCTTGCTTCAAGATGATTTCTTTTTCCACCCTCTTTAGCTGTTTTTAAGATTTTTCTCCCCCTCGTTGTTGTTCAGCAGTCTCATTCTAATGTGTTTGGTGTCGATATTGTCTTACTGCTAGGATGCTTTGTGCTTCTTAAAGCCATGGGTGCAAAAATTTGGGAATATTCTCAGTTACCATACATTCAAATATTGCCTCTTCCCCATTCTATCTTTCTAGAACTGTCATTTGAATACGCTAAACTTACTTTTCTAACCTTTCTTACGTCTTGATCTCCCATCTCTGTCTCTTTCTGTGTGTGTGTGTAATACCTTTTTCTTTATGTTTCTTTGAGTTTCATTCAGGAAACATTTTTATATCTTTCAGTTCACTAATTCTTTCGAGTCAAATCTGCTGATAAATCTATATCGTTTTAAACTTAATGTATCATTTATTTCTTTTCTAGAATTTTTATAATTATAGTTATAAATCTGCTTATTGTCTGCTCGTATTGCCAAAATTCTCTATTTCTTAAACATCTTAAACAATGTGATTTTATACTTGTCTAATAAATCCAATACCTCTAATCTTTGCAGGTCCAGCTGATGCCCGGGTGTTTCACTGCTTCCTGCTCATGGTGCCTAGTTCCCTTGTATATTTTACCCTATGAGTTACTCATTTTCTTTGGGCTTTCATCTATGGAATGATTTGAGGCTTGGATTGACATTGTTATTTCTAGAGAGGATTTACACTGGCTGTTGCTAGACATCTGGAGGTGCAGCAGAGCCAGAGCTACTTTAGAGCAAATCCTTACTGGAGGTTTAATGGACACAAGAAGCATAAAGTCAGGCCACATAAGACTGACTTCTGCTTTTAAATTATTGGGCTAGAGTGTTTCCTCTTCTATCCAAGCCATGGTTGAGGGAGGAAAGCTTCCTTCTTGTCCTTTTATGCATTGGGAAATTTTTTTCTTTTATAATAGTTTTATTGAGATAATTCACATATCATAAATCCATCCTTTTAAAGTATATAACTCAGTGATTTTTAGTATATTCACAGAGTTGTGTAGCCATCATCACCATCTAATTTTAGAACATTTTCATCATCCCCAAAAGAAAACCCACACCCATTAGCAGTCACTCCCAAACCTCTTCTCCCCTTAGTCCCTGGCAACTACTAAGCTACTCTCTGTCTGTATGGATTTGCTTATTACGGACATTTCACATTAATGGAATCATACAGTATATTACCTTTGGTAACTGGTACTAGACCTAACATGTTTTCAAGGTTATGCATGGAAATTTTCATATTTCATTCACTCTCACAATGCAGGGGGTAGCCCTTAACATCTTAATTTATCTGTGTGTGACCATGTGACTAAATTTTTACCATGGGAATGTGGGCGGAAATACAGTACAATTCTGGGTGCAGTGGTACATGCCTGTAATCGCAGCTACTTGGGAGGCTGGAACAGGAGGATCTCTTGAGCTCAGGAGTTTGAGACCATCCTGGGCAACATAGTGGGATCCATCTCGAAAAACAAAACCCAAACAAACAAACAAAAAATGAGGTATAAAACTTCTGGGCCATTTCCTTAAAAGCAAGCTTCTTGCCCTTTTTCCTGTTTTCCATTCCCATGAGCTGGCAAAAGGTCTTGGTGCTGGTGAGCTGGCAGAAGCTAGCAAGTATAATACCCTAGTGACTGCTGGGAAAAGAGAGGAAACCCAGGTCTTAGATAATCTTGTGGTGTACAGCCAGCCAGTAAACCTCCAGAATATAACATGATGGAAGTAAACTCTGTTTAGATGGGTCTTTTGGTTTCAGCAGTTCAGCGTATATGCCAACTAACAATAAGAACATAGCATCGTTTATCATCCCCCTGCTAGATGGTTTTGTACTATTTTTAATAATGATAATGCTGCCAAGGACATATATGCACCTTTGAGTTCCTCTCTCATTATTTCCTTATAACACATTTCTAGAAGTGAAGCTGCCTATTATAGAATGTGGACATTAAGTCTCTTAAAACATATTGTTAAATATCCTATTAGAAAAATAATTTGTTTTATGCTGGACATCAGTGTAAAAGAGTGCTTTATGGTTATTTTAAAAAACTTAAAACATAATTACATAAAAAGTGCTACTTGATAACTTGTGTAGGCATCGGATAATGGAAACTATTCAATAGTAAGTACCAGTTAATAAAACTATTCATTTTGTTATTTGTATACATTCTGATGCTATGAAAACACCACATAATTTCAAGCAAGCATGCAAACCTGATTTAAAGTAAGCACGCAAACATCCCTAAACCTTTCAGCTGGGAAACGATGGTAAAAACTGTATTATGTTTACAATGTAATTATCTTTAAGTACATTGAAAAATGCTAACATTTTCAGCATACACTGAACTTATTTTGGGTTTCTGACTTGCATTTCCTGAGCTATAATTATAATGTTATTTTCTTATTTCAGCGCAGTATTTTTCTCATTTATATGTTGGTTCTGTAGCTGAATATGGTTTTCTGTTTTCATAAATAACAGCAATATGGGAAAATATGTAAGTGGTGATTTGACACAAAATGAGGAGGTAATCTAATAACCCATTTCTTGTAAATAAGCTAAATATTTCAGTCAAATTCACATAGATTATGAGGATAACTTCGTTGCTTTTGTTGTCTCTCATTGGTAACTTATTCTGTGAGAATGAAAACCATAAAGCTGATAATCTAATCATATTCCAAGATGCAAGTGTGCTTTCAAATAAAATGAAAAGCTAATGGATACATGTTGTAAACCAGTTATGATAAATGCACACACACACACACACACACACATGCACACACATGGATGCCTACTCAAAACCAGTCATAATACAATCTATGTATTCCATCCATGTAAACATAAAAATCATTGTTTTAATTAAAGAATACTTCTAATGAGATCTGCATTTGGGGCTGTGAGAGTCAGCCTCCAGAATGTCCCTCATTGATCTTACTTCCTGGTGTTCATGCCCTTGTGTAGCTCCCACAGAATGGGGTTAACTTGTGTAATCAATTTGGTATTATGGAATGAAGTGTGACTTCAGAAGCTAAGGTCAAAGATATGATGGTGTCTGCCAGTCTCTTTCTTGGATCACTCACTTTGGAGGAAGCTACCTGCCATGTCATGAGGACAGCCCAGCTGCCCAGTGGAAAACTCCACATAAAGAGAGAAATTAAGGCCTGACAACAACCAGCATTAACCTGCCAGGCAGACGAGGAAGCCACCATGGAATTGGATCCGTCAGCTCCCCTCAAGGCTTCAAAGGACTGGAATCTCATGAGAGATACCACCCCAGAGCCTCAGCTCAGCTACTCCCGGATTTATGACCCAAAGAAACTGAGTAAGACATAAATGTTCATTGTTTGAAGTTGTTAAGTTTTAGGGTCACTTGTTACATAGCAATAGATTACTAATATAGGGGCTTTGGAATATTAAATGAAGATCAATTAACTTGAATAAGAAATAGAAAGCAAAAGGAGATACCTTAATTAACAATAAACTAAAATCTAGATCCCCACGTAACTATTAATTCATCAAAAATTTACAACATTACTTACTCTATGCCTACGAGCCCTTCCACCACTGTTTCTAACTGCAAAGCAAGTGCTTCTGTCCTGAGTAGGCCTCCAGCTCCTGTGTTTGGCCTCCCAGGAACGCCCCGGGCTAGCGCTGAAAGACTCATGAGACACATCACATCCATTCCAGTCTTTCTTAAACTTTTGGGACATTTCTCATGACACTTTTAGAAACATAAAAATCTCTTACATTCCTTTAGTACTAAATGAAGCTCAAAATACTTTTTTATAAAGAAAATTCATTATATATTAATTATAACATATAAACATATAATGTTAATGAACTATTATGTATTATATATAATCCAAACATATAATTTTATGAATCCACAGCTTTATAATTATAAATTAAAATTATAATTTATAAATTGTCCCCAAAATAAATCAGAGTAGTAAAACAGGGTGCTGCTTGTTTCCAACTATATACAATCCTACCATCTTCCATCTTCTCCCCACTATCCCCACTTCAGATAATATAGCCACCTCCAGAATTAGTGTACTTGTTTTTTTTTTTTGAGACAGAGTCTTTCTCTGTTACCCAGGCTGCTGGAGTGCAGTGGCGCAATCTCTGTGTACTGCAAACTCCGCTTCCCAGGTTCAATTGATTCTCCTCCCTTGGCCTCTCGAGTAGCTGGGACTACAGGCATGTGCCACTACACTTGGCCATCTTTTTTGTATTTTTAGTAGTGATGGGGTTTTGCTATGTTGGCCAGGTTGGTCTCAAGCTCCTGGCCTCAACTGATCCGCCCACCTTGACCTTCCAAAGTGCTGGTATTACAGGCATGAGCCACTAAGCCCAGCCTGTTCTGTTCTTTAATTTTACCATTAGCATCCCCTACATGGCCCACTTTCATAGGAACCCAGCTACAGTAAACTCTAAAATTATAGTAAAAATAAGCTTCTTTTCCACTAGTACTGGCAAAGTAGAGTAAATCAGATAAACAAGTATGATAGCTCAACAACAACAAAAAGGCAAAAACCAACTCTGGAGGTTGGCTAAAAGCCTGGTCAAAAAGGGAGTTAGGGAGGGATAACATGGGGAGAAATGCCAGATACAGGTGATGGGAAGGAAGGCAGCAAACCACACTGCCATGTCTGTACCTATGCAACAATCTTACATGTTCTTTACATGTACCCCAAAACCTAAATTGCAATTAAATAAAAGCATTTTATTCTTTTTGATACTACTATAAATGGAATTGTTTTCTTAATTCCCTTTTTCAGATTGTTAGGGTACAGAAATGCAAGTGATTTTTGCATGTTGATTTTGCACACTGCAACTTTGCTGAATTCATTGATTAGCTATAGTATATTTTTGTGAGTCTTTTGGTATTATATACATATATCTATATCTATCTATCTATCTATATATATACATATAGGATTGTATTACCTGTGAATAAAGATAGTTTTGCTTTTTTTACAAAAAAAAAAAAAGACTGGAAAAATCAAGGCCACAAAACTATGTACAATTAATAGCAATTCAAAAGGCAGAGAATGCATGTCAGTAAAATGGAACAACTGAATGCTTTTTAAAGTTAGGCCTATTATACAAGAACGTGTTTTGAGACAAAGCAAGATAATACACTCACATTGCTAAAGTCTAGCAACTGAGGAGAGCTGGCTGGATCATGAGTTCACATGCCTTAGAAAAAAACTTAGTAGAACTTTCAGCCGATTGGTGCAGAGATAATCAAATTTACAGCAGAATAATTTGTCACCTGTCAGAATCCTTGGAGTAAGAATTATTTCCCATCTGCAGTGAAGCAGCTGATACATACAAATTAAAGACTGATGCCTACCTTTTTTTGCAGTTCAATGAAAAACAGATTTTTACTGAGTAAACATATACGTAATGTTTACTATGATAGTTGGACCTATCCCAATCTTCTAGGTACATTAAAAAACCAGATCATGGCAGCAAATCACACTGCCATATGTGTACCTATGCAACAATCTTGCATGTTCTTCACATGTACCCCAAAACCTAAAATGCAATTAAAAAAAATCAGGACAACTCTATAACTGCCACTGAGCTTTCCAAATGGGTAATATATCTTTAAACCATTGGCATTTTTGCAGAAAGGTAATTGGTGCTGACGTGCTTTGCATGAAATCAGTTAGCATCATACATAAACATAATTTGTGGCTAAAATCTCTTCTGAGAATAATATAAATAAGAATACAACTTATATTGAGTGAGAATTGGCAAGGCTATTTCCAAGGGGGCCTTGAAAGAACTGAACTGCTGTAGGTAGCAAAGTCATAAACAAAACAAAGCAAACAACCATAAACAAAACAGTTTTCCCAGAGAAAATGACAGTCTGCTTGAGAGAGCTGACCTCATGATCAAGTCTTATTTTTCTTGGCACAGAATTAAGATTCAAATTCCATTTAAGATTATTTTAAAAGTCAAGTGGCTGAATACAAAGATCATCACAGCAGGAAAACTAGCCCCATGTACTAGTCCTAGGAAACAGAGGGTAGAATTGGAAGTCAGCAGACTTATCTTTCTTTTCCTAGCTCTGCCACTAATTGGTTTTCTGAATTTTAGCAAATTAATTAAACTGTATGGGATTCAGTTTCCTCAGCTATAAAAGGAAAGGGCTGGCTTAGAATCCAAAATTCACTGGTTTGTGCAAAATCAGATCAACTGGAAGTAGAGACCAAGAATATTATGTTGAAGAAGATTCTTGGGCTGCTTGGAGACTCATTAGGAAAGCAGACTTCATTCACTCATTACACAAACTAATTATTGAACCAGGCGCCATTCTAGGTGCTAAAGCAGCAAACAATACAGCCATCCTCGTTCCCATAGAGCTTGTAATCTAGTAGTATCTGAAGATAGGCAATGAATAAGCAAAGAATTTCACATAGTGATAATTGTTGTGATGAAAAAAGTACAAAAGTGATGTAACAGAGAAACACTAAGTGGGGTTGGGCAGTTGATGGGCTGGTCAGGTAGGGCCTGTTGGCTTCATGGGTGTGTAATCTTTGCAACTGCTTAGGGCCTGCCTTGTATTTAGAAATCCCTATTTGATTTAGAGCTCCGCTTGTACTGTCCCGAAATCCTTAATCTTTTTTTTTTTTTTTTTTTTTTTAAAGACAGAGTCTCTCTCTGTTGCCCAGGCTGGAGTACAGTGGTGCAATCTTGCTCACTGCAACCTCCACATCCAAGGTTCAAGTGATTCTCCTGCCTCAGCCTCCAGAGTAGCTGAGACTACAGGCGCGTGCCACCATGCCCAGCTAATTTTTTTGTATTTTTAGTAGAGACAGAGTTTCACCGTGTTAGCCAGGATGGTCTCGATCTCCTGACCTCGTGATCTGCCCGCCTCGGCCTCCCAAAGTGCTGGGATTACAGGCGTGAGCCACTGCACCTGGCCAAAATTCTTAATCGTTTTTAAGAAGGGGCCCTGTATTTTCATTTTGCATGGAGCTCACCATATTATGTAGCCTGTCATGCGGGGATGTGCGATCTGAATGACAATAAGAAGCTGGACGTATGTGAAATTGGTGGAAGTGAAGAAATGTATTCTCTTCCCGGGCCCACAGAGGGGCATAGTTTCAAGGGCAAGAACTTCCCAGCGCCATGCCTCCCCGCTTCTCCATCTGGGGATTAGAGGTCTTTGTTTAAATTTTCCCGTGCGTGGGAAAGAATCAAAGATTAATCACTTCAGCGGAAGTCTGAAGGAACTCTTTTCATAGGCCAGTGGGCTTGGAGGAGGAGGAATTCCTCCCAGGTTAAAAGTCCTCTTCTTCCACACCCCTTCGGATTCCATATTTGGGTCTCCTTCCACAATCTTCATGGAAGCTTTCTCTCTCTCATCTTTTTCTCTCCTTTTTCTCTTTCTCTGCCTAAATAAACCACTTTCTGCAAAAACTCTTTCGGGTCTGATATTTATTTGCGAGCGCACCGTGCCTGCTGTGGTCCCCTCTCCCATTCTTGGGTAAGAGGCCAAGAGCCCGGAGCCCACCGGGGAGGGGGAGCGAGCTAAACCTCCCCTGCATCCAGATCCTGGAACCTGGCAAACAGGAGGACATTCTATGAGTAAACAGTAAGTGCAACGTAACCTTGGTATGTCTGAGAAATGGAAAAAAGACTAAGACGGTTGATGCACGGAAGTAAGAGAAATACAGTGGCAGGAAATGATGCCAGAGAAATAGGCAAGGGCCACTTCCTACAAAATATTGTAGGAGACTGGATTTTATCTAAGTACAAACATAGTGTACTTGATTAAAAGGTGTACAAGAAGAGATACCCACACACTGGCAGTGAGACACAAAACTTGATTGTCTCTGTGTGAACTTAGATTGAGACTGTATCTATTTATCTACATAGAACTATGTTATATATATATAGTTGCATATTTATATATGTCTACGTATATACACATATATAGTTACATATCCATATCTATAGATATGAAGATACAGAGACATAGATAGATAAGAATATGTAACTATATATTGGATAGATAACAATATCTTCATCCTGAGAATTTATAACCACAGGCCAAAAATCTTATATCAGATTGAGATTTCAATGAATAATCTAGGAACCTCCAAGTAGGGAAATTAACATCAAAATAAAGTATGTCATAGGACAATAAAGCCCTCTAGGAAGGGCAACTCAGTGTGGGATCATCCGAGATAATTACATTGGAAAACAAGCCTCACTATAGGTATCTTCCATGGGCCCCTTGGGATACAATGAAAACAGAAATCTCTAAATTTATTTATATTAATTTTCAGAAAAGAGAAGTAAAGTACAGCCATTCTATGGGCTCCTACCTCAAGCACAGGGTAGAAGGCAGCCATTGTAAATGCTCCCTTATTCTGGGGACCAGCCTATTGGTTGGTGACAACCCTGTGGCATCTAAAAGAAGCAAATGCAAAAAAAAAAAAACTCTCTAGAAGGACAAGCTCTCAACAGAGGTTGCACAGGATTGCCACAGATAAAACCTTGATGAAAATAGGCTCACATGACAATTATACAAAATGCATGAGGAAACAATCTACTGTGATCAGTGGCCAGTAGATGACAGCAGTGGATAACAACAATAAAGAGCAGAGCCACAGGCACATTAAACTTTAGACTGTAAAACTATCACTTAGGAGCAAAAATAAGGATAAGTATAATTATTTAAAGGAGATATCTAAAAAATTTAAAAAAATAGCTACTGTAGAAACATTCAGATTTATAAAGTAATAAAATGTAACTTCTTAAAAATACATACATACACACACACACATGCATACACATATATAGTCAGACAAAAGAATCCCTCGATAGATATGCTAACCAGCAAATTGGATACATGTAAAGAAATGCAGTGAACTGGATGATCTGAACAAATTCTTCAGAATATGGCACTAAGAAATAAAATGTGTGAACAAGAGCTTATGAGACAGGGAAGGCAGAATGTGATGGCCAATGTGCATGTAACTGGAATTCCAGAAGGACCAAGAGAGAAATTTGGTAAGTAATATTTGAAAATATAATGGCTGAGAATTTTTCATAACTGACGGAAAACAAGAATCTTCACAATTAGGAAGGACAGTGATCCCTTCCCAGGATAAATAAAATTACACCTATAACAAGGTACATCATTATGAAACTACAGAAGTAAAAAAAAAAACAAAAGTGCTCAAAACATGCAAAGAAAGGACGCAGTACAGGAAGAAGTAATGTATGAATAAATAAAAAAATAAAAAAAAGATTTGACAAGAAATTACGAACAAAATCTGGTGTACATGTGGGTAAATGTAAGCATCCTGTGACTCGATGAAAAGGCAGTTAGTTAGAGCGCTGGGAAAAAAAGAAAACATTAAATATGTATTTAGGAGACATACCCACACATACAAACAGTTGAAATATTCAGGAAGAAAAAGTGATGTAACAAGCAAATATTAACAAAAAGAAAATTAGTAAAAATGCAATAAATTTTAAGGCAAAAGTAGTTATCAGGGATAAATGATATTATAATAAAATGCTCATTCCATCAGAGAAATAGTTCTAATCTTATAAACACCTGATAATATACTTCGAGCTATGTGAAGCAACACTGAATAATTTCGAAGAGAAAATGACAGCTTCACAATCATAATGGTAGAGTTTAACATTCATTCCCAGAAACTGCTAGATTAATAATAACCTACCTGTCAAAACCAATTTACTATTCTCATGTTATGCTTATTAAACAGCTTTGGTATTCCCTGATTTCTCTGCTTGTAGCTTATTCTGTAACTTTTATATGAATATGGCATAAAGGAAAGGTGACACAGATTGGTTAATTAATGTAGTTATTCAACAAGTATTTGCTAAGTTGCTTCTAGGCTCCACACTGTTCTAGTCTGCTGTGTTACAACACTAAACAGGACATCTCTCCTCTCATGGAGCTTACATTCTAGAACACACAGAAAATAAATGGATAAACATACAGAGGAGTTTATATTTACATGTTAAATAAAAATATAGAATTATATACACTAAAGAGAAGCAAGGTAAGTAGTACCAGGACGTCAGTGTGGGTAGTTCTACTGTTTTGACAGGGCTCTCAGGGAAGGCACTATGCTGGGCAGAGAAGGAAAACACTGTGCAGATACCTGAAGACTTTGGCACTTGCCTGGAAAGTGCCACAGTCCGAGGGAGAAGCCCGCCGGAGGGAGAAGCAGGCAGGGCAGGCAGCTGCAAGAACAGCGAGGGTCACCAGTGGTGAGGGGGTCAGGAAGAAACAAGGGCAAGCCAGGCCAGAGAGTTGTGTGTTGCACGTGGCCAGAATGTGTAGGACTCTGCAGGGCATGGTTTTTATTTTAAATGATGTGAGAAGCCACTGCAGAGTGTTGAACAGAAAGTGGTGTGATCTGGCTTTATTTGAAAAGGGTCAGTGTGGTTACTCTGCTCTGCAGAAAGAGGCAGGGGTTGGGGCTGACGCTGCAATACCAGTTAGGAGGCATTTGTAATAATTCTGGGGTAGCTGGACCAGGCGAAAGAGGTAGAAGTAGTCTAAAAAAGTGTGACTCTGGGTACATTATGAAGGAGCACCCAGTGGATAAATGACAATTCTTTCTAGCCTGCATTATACTCTGTCTCTTAGGTTAATGCCTCTGTTGGTTTTCCTTTCAGACTTTATTCCCAGAAGACTGAAACAGTGTATTTAAAAACTGATATATTATATTTAAAACATGCTAAAATATTTTTTAAATGTTCGGAGAAGTTGCAAATACTGCTAACAGTGCTCTTTAAAAACAAAAATCCATTCTGCTTAACTAATCTGCTAATTAAAAATGGCAAAGGTAATTGAAGGGAGTTGGAGCGACACTTCCTCGGTAACTTAGGCATCCAGGAAACCAGATCTGAGTGGGAAAGTAAGAGTTGAGGTTTTGGACAAATCATCTAGAAAGGGAGTTACCCATTTTTTTCTCTACTCTGTTGCTGAAGGGACATTTTGGAAACACAGGCAGAGAGCAGAAAGCTGTGGGCAGGATTTGCTTAGTTTCACAGGTAATTGGACCTAACAGCAAGAGACAATTAATGGCTGGTCTATTCATTAAACACTTTCCTTAGCAATAGAAGATTCCCTCCAATTTAACAAACTTCTTTCTGACATTGATTGCTACCAGAAAAAGCTTACAGTGACAGCAATTGTACCCACAGCAGAACTGATTATTTAAAATCATAAAATCAATTTGTATACAAATATATGCAAGTTTCACAAATGCGCCGATAACATGATTTCACAAACTGAAAATTAAGAAAAAATCGATGACACGTTTATATTTCAGAGTTGATTCTCTTTATCTTGCCTGGAACCTCTAATGCTGAAAGATTGGATTAAAAATTCTAAATGCATTTTGAAAGGAATGAAGGGTATGTCAGAATCAAAACCTTTGCCCAACAAATTGTAAGATACTTTTGACAGGAATATCTTAATGACCCTGAGTGCCTAATGAATCAATCACCCTTTTCCACTAACAGAAGAAAGTGACATTCTGTTCCCTGAACAAGGCACCTTTTCTCCTGAATGCTGCAGGATATGTATTTTCCCTGTGATCCAATTAGAAGCCACACAGGCTTCTATCTGATTGCATTTATTGTTACCTGCAAATTACGAGAAGTCTACAAAAAGTCATGTTCTCAGTTGTGATAAAATATAATCCAAAGTGTTCCATAAAAGAAGTTCCACTGTACTTGGAATACAGCTTCTTCAAGCAAACTTCCCTAAACAGACTCAGGAAAATATCTTAGGGTACTTTAGACGGTAACAGAATGTTAATATCTTAATATTCGAGAATTCTTCAAAATGCTTGAATTATACTGTGGGAAACATTGGTTGTTATGGAATAATGAAATCAAGATAGTTGAAACTAAGTTTTTAGGAGTTAAAATTGGAAACAACCCATGTGTCTTTCAAAGGGTGAATTGTTAAGAAAACTGGCATATTCATACTATATAATACCACTCAGCAATAAGAAAGTATGACCTACTGACATATATAACATGAGTCTCCAGATAATTATGCTGAGGAAAAAAGCCAATCCCCAAAGGTTACAGTCTGTATGGTCCTATCTATAAAATGTTCTTGAGATGAAAAAGTTCCAGAAATGAAAAAAAAAAAATTAGGTTGGTGCAAAAGTAATTGCAGTTTTTGCCACTGAAAGTAACTGCAAAAACCTCGATGACTTTGCACCAGCCTAAATAGTGGTCATGAGGAGTTTATGATGGGGCCACGGAGGATGTGGGGAGTGGAGTGTGCTTATAAAAGACAACCAGGGATCCTTGTGATAATAGAACATACCTTGACTGTACTGGTGGACTCACAAGCCTACATATGATCAAACTGTGTAAAATACACACACGTGGATAAGTAAAATGGAAAGTCTGAACACAATCAATGGATTGAATCAATGTCAATCTCCTGATGCGAAACTGTAGTACAGTTATGCAAGTTGTTATCATTCAGGGGAACTGGGTAAAGAGTACATGGGATCTCTACATTATTTGTTAAAACTTCATTTACGTATATAATTATTTTAAAATAAAAAGATTAATTAAAAACCAAGGGTGGCTACAAGACTTGATAAATGTCAGCTTGGCTATTAATTTACTTTCAAAATACTTACTGTTAAACCTGCACGTAAGTAAGCTACAAGCAAATAAATCTGATGTTTAAATACATGGTTTAGTTTTTCTATTTCTTTTTCTGTTTTGGAAATCTGTGTCATCAGGAATTTTGTCCATTTCTTCTAAGTGCGCTTTTTAATTTATGATAATGGAGAGTTGGTCTTCTTTTCCCCTAGGTGAGTCCAGCTATAAAAGCTGCCTAAGCCAACTTTTAATAATCAAAACAGGAGAATCTTGTCTGTGATGAAAAGTGCCACCAAATGCTGTTTGCTTAAAGTAGAATTAGTTTGCCCTTTGACAATAGCTAGGAAAATATAATTTTATATGCTATAATTCTGAGAAGCCAAGAAATCCATTATTTTGATCACCTATTATGAATAATATACAAAATACAAAGTGTACCCATTTTATGTATAAGTCAATGAGTTTTGACAATGTATAAACCAATGTAACCACTACCACAGACAAGAGCGTAAACATTTCTATGACACCAAAAAGTTCCTTCATGCCCAGCCCTAGTCAATAACTGAGCTATTTCTGATCAACAGAGGTTTTGCTGTTCTAGAATTTTATATAACCTCATCAACATTTTTTATATAACCTCACCAACATTTAATATTTTGTCGTTTTTCATGTTAACTATTCTAGTTGGTGTGCTGTAGCATGTCACTATGTTTTTTTGCATTTCTCTAATGATTAATAATGCTGAACATTATATCTATGTGCTTATCTGCCATCTTTTTATAGTCTTTTGTGACCTGTCTGTTCAAATCTTTTGGCCTTTTTCTTGAAAGGTTGCTTTATTTATCCTATTTTTATGTTGTAAGAATTCTTTATTCATAAGTCCTTTGTTAGATATACTTTTTGCAAATAATACTTCTAGTCTGTGGCTTGGGATTTTCATTATTTAACAGTGTCTTTCAAAGGGTAGACAATTTTAATTTTAATAAACTCCAATATATCAGTTTTTTTTCTGTGTGTGCTTTTCGTGTACTATCTAAAAATTACTTGCTTACCCTGATGTCACAAAGACTTCCTCCTATGTTTCCTGATAAATGTTTTATGATTTTAGCTTTTAATGTCAGGTCTATGATGTATATTGAGTTATTTTTTGTTTAGGGTATAAGAATTGAGGTCCATTCCCTCCACCTTCACCAACAATGTAGATAGCCAACTGTATTAGGACCATTTGTTGAAAAGACTATTCTTTACCTATTAATTTGGTCTCTATTGAAAATCAATTGGCCATACATGTATGGATCTATTTCTGGACTCTATTCCGTTCCACTGATGTTTATGCCTATACTTACCAATACCACATAGTCTGGATTACTGTAACTTTATAGTAAGTCTTGAAATCAGATAGAGCATGTCTTTCTTTTTCAGGAATGTTTTGACTACTCCAGTTATTTTGCATTTCCATGTAAATTTCAGAACCAGCTTGTCATTTTTTACAGAATTGTTTATAGGGACTATGATTGGAATTAGTTGAGTTGATCTATAGATCAATTTAAAAGGAACAGACATCTAAACAATATTGAGTCTTCTAATCCATGAGTGAGATCTATTTAGTTCGATCTTCTTTAATTTGATTCAGTAATATTTTATGGTGTTTAGTGTAGTGATCCTTTATTTCTTGCTAAATTTATCTTTAAGAATTTCATGTTTTGATGATGTGATTATCCTTTAAGATATTTCATTTGCCAATTGTTAGTAACAGAAGTAAAATATATTTTCGACATTGACCTTTTTTTGAGATCTTGTTACATTCATTTATTCTAGTAGCATTTTGCAAAAATAATGCCATCTGAAAATAGAGTATATCTTCCTTTCTGAACTGTATGCTGTTTCTTGCCTTATTACACTAGCTAGGACCTCCAGAAAAATGTTGTGTACAAGTGATAAGAGTATAGAAAAATTAACTCAAGAAAGATTAAAGACTTAAATTTAAGACCTAAAACCATAAAAACCCCAGAAGAAAACTTAGACAATAATATTCAGGACACAGGCATAGGAAAAGACTTCATGACTAAAACACCAAAAGCAATGGCAATAAAAGCCAAAATAGACAAATGGGATCTAATTAAACTAAAGAGCTTCTGCACAGCAAAAGAAACTATCATCAGAGTGAACAGGCAACCTACGAATAGGAGAAAATTTTTGCCATATATCCATCCAGCAAAGGGCTAATATCCAGTATCTACAAAGATCTTAAACAGATTTACAAGAAAAAAATCACCCCATCAAAAAGTGGGCAAAGGATATGAACAGATACTTCTCAAAAGGAGACATTTATGCAGTCAACAAACATGAAAAAAAGCTCATCACTGGTCATTAGAGAAATGCAAATCAAAACCACAATGAGATAACTATCTCACGCCAGTTAGAATGGTTATCATTAAAAAATCAGAAGACAAAGATGTTGAAGAGGACATGGAGAAATAGGAACGCTTTACACTGTTAGTGGGAGTGTAAATTAGTTCAACCATTGTGGAAGACAGCATAGCAATTCCTCAAGGATCTAGAACTAGAAATACCATTTGACCCAGCAATCCCATGGCTGGGTATATACCCAAAGGAGTATAAATCATTCTATTGTAAAGACACATGCACATGTATGTTTATTGCAGCACTGTTCACAATAACAAAAACTTGGAACCAACCCAAATTTCCATCAATGATAGACTGGCTAAAGAAAATGTGGCAAATATACACCATGGAATACTATGCGGCCACAAAAAAGGATGAGTTCATGTCCTTTTCAGGAACATGGATGAACCTGGAAACCATCATTCTCAGCAAACTAACACAAGAATAGAAAATCAAACACTGTATGTTCTCTTTCATAAGTGGGAGTTGAACAGTGAGAACACATACACAAAGGGAGGGGAACATCATACAATAGGGCCTGTTGCGGGGTGGGGGATTAGGGAAAGGATAGCATTAGGAGAAATACCTAATGTAGATGATGGGGTGATGGATGCAGCCAACTACCAAGGCACGTGTATACCAATGTAACACACTTGCACATTCTGCACGTGTACCCCAGAACTTAAAGTATAATAAGTGTAAATATTCTCACCTGGTTTTCAATTTTAGAGGGAAAATAATCTTTGTATATTAAGTATAATGTAAGCTGGAGGTTTTTAACACATGCTGTGTATCAGGTCGAGGAAGTTTCCTTTCATTACTAGCCTTCTGAGAGTTTTTATCATTAATGGATTTTGAATTTCATCAATTTATTTTCTGTAGGTATTAAGATGATCATATGATTTTTCTCTTTTCTTCTATTAATAGAATAAATTACATCAATGGATTACAAATGTTAAATCAACCTTGCATTCCTTTATATTGCTGGATTCAATTTGAGAAGTTTTCTGTCTGTATACAAGGGAGATACTGCCACGTTCATCTACAGTTTCCCTTATTTGTAGTTTTTGGGTAGATTTGGTAATGAAGATAAAACCAACCTTATAAAATGAGTTGGGAAATTTCCCCCACTCTGCTCCTTTCTGAAAGAGTTTATACAGGATTGGCATTATTTCTTTTTTAAATATCTGGTATAATTCACCAATGCAGTTTTCTTTGTGGGGAGATTTTTAATACAAATTTGATTTTTTAAAAATAGATTGATTTAGTTTTTCTATTTCTTTTGGAAATTTGTGTCACCAGGAATTTTGTCCATTTCTTCAAAGTGTTCTCTTTTAATCGTAATAATAGAGCGTTGGGTGTTCTTTTCTTCTGAAATGAGTCCAGCTATGACTTAATCTACTTTATTGATCTCTTCAACAAATTACCTTTTGATTTCATTTACTTCATCTATTGCTTTTACATTTTCTATTTTACTGACTTCTATCATTATTTCTTTCCTTCTAATTACTTTGGGTTTTAGTCGCTCTTCATTTTCTAGCTTCATAATTGGAAGCTTAAGTAATTGATTTTAAACCTTTAAAAAATTTCTAATACACTTAAAGTATAAGTTTGCCTTGAAGCATTGCTTACCTGCACCCTGATGTTCTTGATATGTTATAATTTCATTTTCACTGATTTCAAATTATTTTATAATTACCTTGTGATGTCCTTTTTTACAGCCTGGGTTATTTAGAAATGTATTGTTTAATATTAAAATATTTAGTAATTTTTTGTGAAAACTTTTTTCTAATTTCTAAGATGTTCTGTTATTAGAGAAATATACATTTAAGAATTTTATGTCTTGATGAATTGGCCACTTTATTATAAACCATCCTTCTTTATGTCCGATAATTTTCCTTTATCTGGAGTCTTTGTCGAATATTAACAAAGCCACTCCAGCTTTATATGATTAGTGTTCATATGGTATGTCTGTTTCCATCCCACTTTTTTCTAGACAGCAGACAGTAGTTGTATTTGTTTTCATGTCTAGTCGGACAACTCTTTTATTGGAGTTTCTAAACGATTTATATTTAACATAGTTTACCAACAGAGTTGGTTTAAATCTATAATTTGTTTCTTCTATGGTTATCTCATCTCACCTTTGTTACTTGTCTTAGTCTGTTTAAGCTGCTCTAACAGAACACCATAGACTGGCTAGCTTATACACAAATTTATTTCTCAGGATTTTGGAGTCTGGGGAGTCCAAGATCGAGGCACAAGGAGATTTGGTATCTGGTGAGGGACTGCTTCTTGGCTCATACCATCTTTTCTTTGTACCCTCACATGGTGCAAGGGAAGAGGGAATCTATCTGGGGCCCGTTTTATAAGGGCAGTTATCCCATTTATGATGGCTCCACCCTCATTACCTAATCACTTCCCAAAGGCACCGCCTCCAAATACTCTGACATTGGTACTAATTTCAACACATGACTTTAGGGGTTGGGGAGACAAACATTTAGTTTGTAGTATTACTTTTTTTTTTTTTTTGAGATGGACTCTCACTGTTGCCCAGGCTGGAGTGCAATGCCGTTGTCTCCCTGCAACCTCTGCCTCCCAGGTTCAAGAGATTCTCCTGCCTCAGCCTCCCAAGTAGCAGGGATTACAAGTGCCCACCATCATGCCCAACTAATTCTTTTTTTTTTTTTTTTTTTTTTTTTTTAGTAGCAATGGGGTTTCACCATGTTGGCCAGGCTAGTCTGAAACTCCCAGCCTCAAGTGATCCGCCTACCTTGGCCTCCCAATGTGCTGGGATTACAGGCTTGGCCCACCATGCCCGGCCTGTGGTAGTACTTTTGCCCTCCCTTTAAAATCTATTTTATTGGATTAATTGGATGTTTTCTGCATTCCATTTTATTGATTCTATTTGTTTCTTAGGTATCTTAAAAATATTTTTGTCTTTGATCTAGGTCAGCATTTATGTTGACATCACATCAAAATTTTATTTTATTACAAATATTTTCAAGTATATTCAAAAGTAGAGAGAACAATATAATTAACCTGATGTACCCATAACAAACTTTCAACAACTATAAACACATAGCCAATCACATTTCATCAAAATTGCCACTTACTCCACCTCTCCTGGGTTGTTTTGAAGCAAATTTCAGATATCGTATTTCATGTTACTATTTCAGTATATATCTCTGCAAAAACTTAAAAAATATATAACATAATTACTGCATCTAAAAAATTAATAATAATTTCTTAGGAACATCAAATAGTCAATCACTGTTCACAGTTCCCTGGTTGTCTGTGATTTTTTTTTCAGTTCATTTGAATCAAAATTCAAATAAAGCCCATTCCTTGCCAACTTTCTGTTTTTATTGGAGTAGTGGGGCATGAAGAAGCTTCAGGGAGACTTAAACACACTGCTGCTGCCGCTACCAGCTACAAATCTCAAAGTGATTTTCATTTGATTTAAAATTTAAAGTAGCAATTAAAAAGATGTCATTGGGAATATTAACTACACAGAACCCCTACACACGCATTATAAAATTGGAGTTTCCATTTTATGCTCAAGAATGTCATTCTTGGAAATTGTCTGAAGCCTACAAAGCCACATCTTGGATAACTCCATATTTCGAAAGTTTCAATCTTGGACAATTTCCAGTATGAGTGATTTCTTATATTACTTCATCTATATAGTATTGCCAAATTCTGTAAAGCTATAATCGTATCTTCCAAGAGGAGGAAAAATGCTCATGAATATTCTCTTCACTTTTGCCCATACTCTTTTCTTTCTTTGTGGTAGTTAAGAGTTAATTTAAAATGTGAGGTCTAGGGACAATACTTCAAAACATTAATCAACCATTCTGATGTAGACTGTACAGCTGGAGTTTTAATGTGATTACTTTACCTCGCTAGGAAATGAGCTAGAGATGTAGACAGCAAGTGTAATAGCTTATGAGGAATAAGCTCATGAAAGACACTTAATGAATTATTTATTCACAATTTCCTGTTTGTACTGTTTTTAAAAAACTAGCCTAAACTTTTTCCAAACAGAGAGTAAAGAGAAAACATCTATTCCTTTAAAAACAACACAGGAAGGCTGTAGCTGCTCTTTATTGTATCAAATAACACATTGGTTCACTAAAATTAAATAAAAATTCTGATAATGCTAAACACTGTTATAACTGTATACAATTTAACCACAATTAACAGATGACAGTTATTACAAACTCAAGAATGCTTTGGCAGAAAAAAATGAACTCCTCTTTTATGGTAAAATCCTTGCATACTTAAGAAAGAAAAAGAAATTTAAAGAGAGGAAAAACATAAACTACTGTCGGTTACTAAATTTGGTTATCTCATACAATTATGTCTGCCATCCCTGCATGTACAAACCCTATCTATCCTTCAAGGCTTAGCTCAAACACTACTAAGAAAGAAATTTTAATTTTCACATTTGTCAGTTATATATGCATCATCAGTCAGTTTATCCAGTTAGGTAATGCAGAAAGGTATGATCGATTGTGGAGATGAGATTTTTAAGCGGGTCTTTAAAAAATTAAATCAAGTTTACGAATTCTTTTCACACTTTTTTTTTTTCATTTGACTTTCTCAGTGATCCTGGGTGATAAGCAAGATCTAGTGTTATTACGTTCTTCTATTTTAAAGATCAGCAAACTAAGGATTAGTAAAGTAAAATAAATGATCCAAGTCCATCTTCTGGTCAGTTACTGAGTCCAGACACAAATCAAAGTCATCAGACTCCAGGAAGTGTTCTCTTTATGTTATACCAGAGCTAAGCTGCCCATTGATTTTAGACTTTCTGAAAGAAACTTCCTGAATTCCATATGCCCAAATATGAGTCAAAAATAGAAAAAGAGAAAACAGAATAAAGCAGGGGATACTGTGTGAGCTGTATCGGATATGATGATGGTCTGGCCTTTATTGTTAACTATTGTCATTTCTGCTACACTTTTTTCACAGACTGGCTTTCTCCACTTGATATAAAATCATCTGGAAGAATAAAACGGATAGGTAATTTGTCAAAACAGCCAGAGGACTGGTAGCCTGGAGCATTCTTTCTATTACCGATTACTATCCTTTCACTAATATTCACACGCACTGAGAGATTTCTATGCGTCCAGGCATAACGTCTGGAAGAGAGAACAACATTATCCCAACTTTGCCCTTGAGAAGTTTCCAGTTTGGGCAACAGTAAGAGACAAACCGGGATAAAAATAACCATAATGCAATAATTATTGGTTACAGACAAAGCACTGGAAAGCAGTTCTACTAAAGGGCATGTAGGGAAAAATAGAGCATTTGAAGTAATAGCTGAAAAGTATCTTAATATATGATAGCTACAATGACATAATTCCGACATTCCAGGTCTGGAAAAAAATAAATGTTGTTTTAGTTATTAAGTTATACCACAGTACAACATTCTATAAAAGAGAGCCAATTGTCAAATAAATATAGCCAAATAAAACTGGAAACGTAGTGTGTTAGTGTTTCAGAGTCAGTGACATGAAGTCATAGATTTCTATAATATTTTCTGTTTTGAGTATACATTTTGTTCAAGAAATTCAGTTAGATGTTCAAGTCTTACTCAATTAGCTATTCTCTAGACTTACAATGTCCACCAAATCCTAACAGTAACATTTAAATCTATGAGGCACATAATATGTCCTGGGTTGATAGTGAGCTGAGGTCTGAAACAGTTTCAACTAGAATTTGCCTATCCCTTTTTAAGTTTTGTGAAATCGGGGTTTGTTTCTGGGTTGGATCTATGCTTGTTATGATTCTCAAATTAGCACATGTACTGATGTGCTACAGAACAAAATAGCCCATTTCTTCTAGAAACAAAAATTTGCTTTTCTTACTGATGGAGTGAAGGATGAGATGAAAGGCCATAGGTTGGGGTGGCCTAGATAAATCAAGGATAAGTAATACAAGACATCTTAGTAAGCTGGACATGGCTGTATTTTAGGGTATAAAGGAAAATTCATTTATTTAAAAAAAAACACTAGGATAAAAAACAAACAAAGAAGCCTGTCCTTTCATAGGTCTCCTTTGGTTATGGCTGTAAGAACCTCTCACCATTTGCCTTCGTCGTTAGTTCTTGGAGATAAGGGGGTGAAAAACAATGCTCTACTGAATTCAGAAGAATTCTAAACAATTGAAAGATCTTAAGAGTTTGAAAGACTTTAATAAAAATGCCTAGAAGAGCAGATATTTTGAGCTTTTTTAAATATCCTAAATACTGAGTATGCTTTATCATTTCCTTTTATCTTGGGCAAATGTATTATTCCAGTGTGGGTTGGGTCATTCACACTTTCAGGATACCAAGAACCACAAATGCCTTGAGGGTTGGAACAAATAAGTCGGTGGTGAGTGACTGTATCCTACTCTTTTCATAACAGCAGCACACAGAGAACATCTCATTCAACTTTTAAGGTGGAAGAGAAAGGAAGAGTGAACAGTATTGGGAAAAAGTGTACTAATTTCTTTGAACATCTCTCACATGAGTACTCAAAAAATTCATTAGAAAGTCTCTTTTGAAAGAATCAAACTAACTCATAATGTGTTCCGGGTTGCTCATTTTGGGGGTGGTCCGTGTGTGTGTGCTAGGGTGGGATGCAGGAGGTCATTAGACAATGTTACAAGTACAGGCAAATCCACAGAGTCATCAGCTCCATTCCTGTTTCTATTTAGGATGGGGTGTCCTGGCTTCTAGTTGTGGGTCATCTGCTCCACAGATCTGGGCTCTTAGTAACTTACATTGTATCAATTCCTTATTTAGTGGAGAGACATTTTCTTGCCTAAAATGAAACTTTTGCATTACAAAACACCAAGCTTTTACAGAGGCCAGCTGAGAAACACAACTGATGACTGCTAAGGAGTTTAGGGAAACAAAGGTACAGAACCCTTCAGCTATATTCCAAAATGTTAGTTGTACACAGTAGATCATAAAATCTAACTACTGTATCAGTTAGTAGTCGTCTTAATTTTTACATACTTTATATGTATTTTTAAATATCTACAGCCAATATATGTAGATACCAAACACTAAATCTATGAAAAAAAACTCAAAGCTATCAATCTTACCGGGACTTTATCAGCATATCTGGGGCAATTCTGCTTACTTCAAAGGCAGTTCCTTGCCCAGCAAACAGAGACCCACAAATGAGAACACTCACTACAGAGAAGCCTGTGTTCTTATCTCCTGAACTGGCCTCCAGGATACACATTCCTTGAACTTGTATAGGCTTGCCCTGTTTTTCTTCATTCTATTTTGTCAGTTTTTTTTTTTTCTTTTTGTGCTTTGTGCTTTCAAGTAGAATCTCTTTATGATAACAATTTCCAGCTCTTTAACTTCTACAAATGTTTCCTAATGTACATCTTGCATTCCTGCACTGCTAGCGAGCCCTCTGGGCCACTCCTCTGACTCAAGTGACATCCTGGGTGGGATCCCACCTCCCAGGTATGCATAATGTGTTGTGGTTTCCCAGATTCTTCCTCCCTCCTGGATCTGGGCAGACAGTAACGATCACATACAATTTTTTAGGCTTAATTGCAGTGGCACAAAATATGTTTCCTGGTTTGACTGTCTTGAAAAAGCTATTAAATATGCACAGAGTTCCTCACATCATTTGACTTCCCAGTGGTCATGTACACCTAACACTGAGGAGTTGAGTTTTGAAACTTTTCTGTGAAATCACAGGAAAAAAATAAAAATAAGTTGGCAGGGGAAGACATCTAATGTTGATCTGTACCGTCTCAATTTCTATTTAAAGAAGCAAAGTTATAATAATCAAGAATTACTTGCAAAAATGTCCACTGCTATCAAGATATCAGATAGGATCTCTTATGAATCAATAAAGAACTTAATATCTGAGTTAGCAGGGAAGAGGATGCTCTGAGTAATTACCTTCTTTGTTTAACTCTAATTTTATTAAAAGTAGCTTCTGTGACATGGCCCAAGGTCAGCATGTATCTCTGCTTTGTAATCACCTTTGAAATTGTTCCAAGTGTGTCTAACTGTCCTCGTGGATGTCTCTCAAGTTTTTATAAATACCGAGGTTTGCTTTACTATCTTAGGTTAAAGTTTGTTGAACAATTAAGTAGGCAGAATAAATGTAGATGTTTCATATACCAATAACAACTACAGTTTGAAAGCACAGATGTTGAAAAGTTTCTACAAATTTAAAATATTATTGTACGTCTAAAAATTGAAATATAAAATACTGACTTAACTCTGACCCACCCCTTTTCTTCCCTGATTCTCCTGAACAGAATTCTGATTGCCTGTTTTCTAAGCCAATACATTTAAAAACAACACAGGTCTGCATAATCAAGTATTTCCCAAAAGGTCCATCTTAAACCAAAGAAGATGATTTTCTACTATGAATCATAGTTTTCAGACAACATGCTTGCACCCCACAGAAAGCAAAACAGAATAGTTATATAAGCAAACAGGTTCCTGTCTCTGAGGCTTCAGAAGTTTTGATGGTTGAAATGATTTAATAAATGGGTATCCATGCATCACACTTGCAGTCTCATTTTTTAAAGCCTTAAATGAAATTTTCATCAAGAATAATAAAGAATATATATTTACATGATCCTAAAAATGTCACATAATAAATTCATGGTTTATAAATATTTTTATCATTTGGAGAATTTTTTCCTCATTTCTATCATAGAAAGTCAAAGTAAGTCACAGTTACAGAACCCTCGACATTATTTTAAAACCTTTTAATGTGGTAATAAATACTCTTTAAATACTTGCAGTCCGTATCTTGTATCTGAAATACTTTGTACCATAATTTAAATTTTTATTTATTTAACTTTCCACTATTTGATGTTCCTAAAAGCCCAGAGTTGATTTCTAAAACTCACTCCAAATTTGCACATATTACAACAAATTTTTCATTTACCTTTTCTCTCAAATGTCCTTGACCCTAAGCAGTACACACTGTAAATACTTTTTTCTTTCTCTATGTATTTGTAAAAGGAACATTCATTTCTTTAAAGTAATTTTGAAGTATCCTTGTGTAAATGTTACGATCTACCTCTTAGATTATAAATCTTAGGGAGTAATGTCTGAGTCTTTTTAATATGCTTTCAATTAAATGTGCTGGCTTTCTGAATACATTTAAAAGGATAAATGCTCCTTTCAATGCAGAGGGAAACGACAGACATTGCTCTAGCATAGAGTCAAAGCCATGGGAACTATAAAGCACACTTGGTGTTCACTGTGCAATATTACATTTTTAATAGCATGTAGCACAATGTCAAATTTCAATGCTATAAAATGACCACAGAAAAAACTCTTTATATATCCAAGTATAAATGCCATACCAATTTGAATAGAGTTCAAATTCTGTTATATAATCCAAACTACCAATAATTAAGCATAATATTAATATTCATGGGTTTGTCCATGCAGAACAGCTCTAAATCCAATCTTTCCCCTATAACTCATTTACCAAATAAATGACAGCAACAAGAAAAAAATGTAATTTTGGGAGGGTTCTAGGGAACATGTGTCTCTGAAATGAAAATAAGTTGGTTAATCCTTGGAACTATTTACTTTAAGAACAGAGTTCCTGGATAAAATAAGACAGCATTCATCCTAAAAGAAGACAAGTGAAGATAGAGTGAAGGGCACTATAATGAATTTTGCTTAGAAATTATGAGGACAGAGTTTTGCATTATCACAATTTTCAGGTTGCCATTTTGACATTGTTTTGAAACTGTAGGAATTGTGATTGGTACCGGTTCATGAATGTCAATGCATATTCCGATGCTAAAACATGGATTTCTATTGTATAAACTGTACAAGTTGTAAATCCAGATCACATATAGTGGAAAACGATTTTATGTTACGAAACTAGCATTGAAACCAAGAGAGTAGGAAGGACGTGGATACCAATGATATGTACAGAGGCAGCGGTTCTTAGTCAAACTTTATTGCATATATGCTGTCGAGCAAAAAGCTTTCTTAGATTAGTTGGATAGCTAATGCTGCCCCTTTTTTCTGTACCATAGCAACATGTATAATCTTCTGTTTAAAGTTTTAAATTAATATATATAACAGCATCTAAAAATGCAAGCACCATTCTTCTATATCCCTTATATTACTACATTTACAAATGCCTTGCCCATACTTGTTCTTTATAAAATTCTTTACAATTCTTCCTTCCTTCTTCTATCAGAATTTTATCTCCTAAACCTAAAGCTACTCGCATTAGCCCCTACTTAAAAACCTTAACAGCTCTCTGCTTCCTACTGCAGTGTTCCCCAAACTCATGACATTTGGCAATTCCTCTCAAAATTTTTTTATCCTTCCTTTCATTGCCCTGTACTATTATTTTGTTTAATAGTTTCTTTAGAGTTCCTTTTATAACTTAAATTTTAAAAAAATATTGTGCCCTTTCCATAGTAGAATCCAGCTTATCTTGCTATATCAGTCAGAAGACAATAGATTATGTCAGAGTAACAAAAGAGATCAAATTGCAGTGGGATTTACAAAACCCAAGCTTAACGCAGTGCTCACACCACAGGTCTGCCTCGGGTCAGTTATGCTTCCGTTCCACATTTTCTTCACCATGTGATCAAATCTAATGGAACACTTTCTATTTTAGGACATGGCCAACTATACCGAAGAGGGAAAAGAGGATGTGGCAAATCCTTGTTTAAAACTCCATGCCTTAAATCTTTGGCTCAGAAATGACAGAGATTGGTTCCACTCTAAATTTCCTTGGCCAGAACAACTCATGTGGGTAAGACCGAATGGGCAAAAGAAAGATAATCCTTGCCTTGGGAGTGGCAGCAGATATTTTGAACAATAATACAATCAACCACACTTGCCAAGAATAGAAGACACTTACATAAAAATGGAATGAATAGAACACTATTAATTTCTAATTAGATAATGTTTCCTGCCCAAGTGTTAAAATCATGCTAGCCAAATGATTTTCTTCTTTACAGACTGAAAATATTTAACTCACTATGTGACACAATATCCTATCCATGTCCAGGTATCACATAAAGTCATTCACATAAAAATCACTGGCAATATGATTCCCACACCTATGAAAATGTATCTATAAAAAAAAATTAAGATCTCTAAATATGCCTTTTTGATAATCTGATCTAAACTCATTATTTCCTGTATTGGCTCCCGCCATGCATTTTCCTTTCTCTTGTTCTCATTACTTTCTCAGCCCCCTTTTAAATAAAATCCAAGCTCCCCAGACTTCATCTCTGCTGCGCACCTTCTGCTGCTTAATTGTACCAATGTTTGATGAACCAAGATTCACATTGTTATCTTACATTCACCATGCACATCGAATTCAAGCTTTGGCTTTTATCCTTATAATAAAAATCTTACAGTCTTCTTTAATCTTTTTTAGTGAAAAATAACTCACAGTCTACTTTCCAAAGGAAATGTGAAGAGAAATTTTAAAAATATAAAAGGAACATGGGTTGACTAGAAATATTAGGTTTTGACTAAAAATGAAAGGTAGTTAAATGTACTATGAATATCACCACTTGGATAAAACTGCTAAAAAGTGTTTATTTATTAATACAATTAAATGTCAACTAAAGCCTGTGTGGTGGCTCACACCTGTAATCCCAGCACTTTGGGAGGCGGGTAGATCACAAGGTCAGGAGTTGGAGACCATCCTGGCCAACATGGTAAAACTCCAACTCTATTAAATATACAAAAATTAGCTGGGCATGGTGGTGCATGCCTGTAATCCCAGCTACTTAGGAGGCTGAGGCAGGCGAAGGCTGCAGTGAGTTGAGATTGGGCCACTGTACTCCAACCTGGAGACAGAACGAGACTCCATCTCAAAAAAAAAAAAAAAGTCAACTAAGAAATTGGATAAATTAATAGGAAGGAGGGAGATAAATTATTCAGAAATGTTTTGGCCTTTTGATTTATAGACTTCGCAACATAAATAGTATTAGAGTCTGCAACAGTTACTAAATCCAAGGGAGTCTAAGTTTCCGAACTTGAAAAACTAATAGCCTAGAGGTACGAGATCTCTGAATTTATGGGTAGATGAAACTTCCAAACATATAACATGCAGCTACAGATATTAAAGAGAATAATTTAGCATAATGACTTCTACTTAAGCAGTAACATGAAGAAAAGTATAATTTTAAAAGTCAAAAGGATTAAAATATTCTGTATTAGACACTATACTTATCTCTATAAAATTTATGTTGGTAAAAATTAATTTTGAGCTACATTGTTATTAATTTAGGAGCACAACTGGAAGTTTTTCTATCTCTTATATGACAGATAAAAATACATCAGTCCTGTACATGTTAATGATAAAATAAATTTCAATTTCTAAATATAAAAGTCCTATCTCTTTTAAAAAATTTAAAGAGGCTACAAAGGAAAACTCCCTCTGTTTTTGCTATTTGGTATAGTTTTGTAATAAACTTGGTCTTATGTAATCACCATAGATAAACTGCTTCCCTGGCATACCAGTGAATGTTAGGAAATATGCTGAATATTTCTTCTAATAATTTTTAGCCAGGATGATGATGATGATGATAGATGGGGTGTTGCCTAGGATGGCTTCAAACCCCTGGGCTCAAGTGATCCTCCTGCCTTAGCCTCTTGAGTAGCTGGGACTACACAAATGCGCCACTTCACCTGGCTTCTTCCAATAACTTTTGAAAAGTGTTTTTCACAAAGGGTGGCTCAAAGCAATATGTTTGCAATAATATACTGAAGGACATGGTTAAGTGTTATTTTTAAACTGTTTTGTACTGTTTTTATTAGTACAGGTAAACATTAATGCTTTGTGTTAATGTAAATTACATTACTTTCATTTTTTTCTTCTAAAAGTTTCCTTTCCTGGTAATAAGTATGGATGCAAAAGATGTAATGAAAGTGAAGTGGCTGGAACATTATACCCTCTCATTTATAACTGTGACAATTTTAAACCCTTATATCTTTTTATAATTACTGACTGAATGCTTGATGTATACAAAACACCAAAGGTTTAAAAACAGGGCAGAATATTTCTATAAATTAGAATTTATAATTTAGAAGCAAATAAACATCCAAACACAGATTGCTATCATATAAAATATAATTTTCATATAAATTATACAAATTCCGTTCATGTTCAGGAGTTTTGGATGGTCCTAGTTAACTGGCTTCCCCAGTGGCAATTTTTCTTCCAATGTGGTCTGATGCACATCACAGCGATGAGACTTAGATACCGAATGATGTTGAACATTAGCAATTTATTCTAGCTGCACTGTTACGAACTGGATAGTGGGAGCAGGTGGGTGGCATGAGCCAGATTCAATCAGGGGTCAAATGACCACCTATCCAGGAGGGTCTCCATCTGGAGCCTATCTCAGAGCCTGGGGGATTCTTCGCCTTTCTTATACCTGTATTCAATATGAGTCAGTTACCAGGTGTTTTGTTCATAAAAGGAGGTTAAGCTAGTCTTGTAAGAGTAACTTTGTTTAAAGGTCTGTAAGAGTTGCATCTGTGCTGAGGTGGACTTGTCTCCTGGAAACCCCCCGCTGGGTTGCCTCACATGGCTACTGCTAAGTGGCACACAGTGTCAGCCCTGCAAGGTATTCCAGTAGAATTTATGGGTCTCATTAATCTTATAGCCACAAAATGTCTCTTATAGTATGCTACAACCAGGGGAGTGCTGGAGCCAGCAGGAGACAGAATAACTGTTGTTTTCTGAGGCTTATCACAGAAATTCCAAGGAAAAGGAGACAGCTAATCTGAGCAAAAAAAAAAAAAAAAAAAAAAAATTTCAGGCAGAGATCAAGGAGGGTAAATTCTAGACAGAAGGCACAGAGTGAGAAAAGATATAGAGATAGGAAATTATAATAGATATTAGGGTAATGATAAGGGGTTTAAATTGACTAGAATCTGTGTAGAAGAGTGGTGAAATGCTGGGAATAGAGGCTGGGTGTTACATCAGAGTGCAGCTTTGAGAAAAATATCTGCTGAACGAATATGGTAAACAATGAATTGCCAAACAGGGAATCTATCTAGCTATTTTAGTGTTTCTAATTACAGAGCTAAAGTGCTGTATTATAGGAAACAAATACTGAATCAGCACATTAAGAAAGTGTCCCTCACTGGCAATACTATTTTAAATAGTCAGGAGGTTTGAAGTTCCAGAATAGATTATTTATGGTTTCATAAAATGGAGAGTCAGGAGATAGGGAGGTGGATAAATAGGCAAAAATAAATACAGAAAAAACATTCTAATGCATTTATCCATTAAGTATGATTTGTCAATAACATACTTTAACTTAGAAATTGGAAACTATCTGAATCTGAAAATATGTATCATTCTACCACTCAATTGCTGCTCCCCTAAAAGAAATGGACTTACTGGCCTTTTGCCTTTGAGAAAGTCATTCGGACCCTCTAAGCAACACTATTCTCATCTGTAAATAGGGTGTAGAAATCACTCCCTTCACAGAGGTTCGGAACTGGTTTTGGAAAGTTAGATTTTTTTTCTTGAAAACTGTCCATTTATCTGTTTTCAAATGCACAGGAGAACACTGTTGATAGCATTCTCTTATGAATTTAAAAATCTTTACTATCTGTTGTTATACGTCTTTTTGATTCTAAATATTGTTTGTGCCTCGTCTCTTCTTGATCAGTATTGCAAGAGGTTTCTACATTTTATTAGTCTTCTCTAAGAACTTTTACTTTTTGATCCTTTCTGCTATTTCTTTGCTTTGCACTTCTCAGCCTCTGCTATCTCTACAGGCTTACTCTATGTTCTACTTTTAACCTCATGTGGATCTGCTTAATTAACATCTTGTTTTGCACTGTGATTTCTTCTAAATCTAGTAATTAATTTGAAGTTGCTTTTTGGGTGTTTTATTTTTAGTTTCCAAGCTAAACTAGAAGGGGTGATAAATATGTTTCTATTATTCTGCAGTTTTATTGCATTTTAATTAGAAAATATGTTCGGGATGATACTAATTATTTGGATTTACTTATAATTTACTAAAATATCTATACATTATATAATCTTATTGAATTTTCTCTTTGTGCTTGAACATGGTAAATTTTCATAAGTGTTCCATGTTTTCTTGAAAAGAATGAAATTCTCTACATACGGTTCTGTTTGACTCTCCTATCAAGCTTGTAAATTTTCTAAACACTCTAGTCTTTGCTATTTTTTGTCTTTTAGACTTAGTACTTATCTAATTTTTTCTTTCCTTTTATTTCTAACCTTTCTGTGATTGTCTCCTGTAAACAGCATACAACTGTATTAAAAAATTCAATATGAAGATCTTTGTCTTTTACGATTGTGTTTAATTGGTTTATTTTTTATTGTAAAAATAGTTACAATTAGTTGTAATTTTTCTGAGTTTTTTAACCTCTTTCTTTCGTATACTTTATCTCTTACTTCTCCCTCTGATAATTCATATTTTAAGAGCTTATTCTTATATTTTTAACATCTATATTTAACAAAGTAACAAACTAAAAAAAAAAATTAGAAGGCTTTTTTCTAAAAGTTCTCATACCACATCCTATGTTATTTCTCTAGAATTTCAGCTTCCTAAGTGTTTTTTGCAAAAAGTCCTGAATTATAACATATATATGTCTCATAAAAAATTGACACAAATCATACTGCACAAATCATAAGAATACAACTTTCAGTATAATTTAAAAATATACTATTTTCTTTATTTCTTTTAAAGTCTCTTTCAATTTTTTTTTTTTGTGCAATGCAAGGTTCTTTATGTATCCATTTGTCCATCTGTCACACCTGGTGGCTTTCTTACCTCCAATAATTGGTGTGGTTTCTATTATGTTGTTGCAAAAGTTAACTGTGGTTTTGCCATTTCTTTTTGCCATTGAAAGTAATGGTAAAATTGCAATTAACTTTTGCATCAAACTAATACTCTTTGACTGTCCTTCTGTATTTACTAGCAGTTGCTTCCCATGGACATCTTATGTACACTGAGTACTGATAATTCCACGTGGATTCCTAACATGCCTCCCTGGATATCTCCAGTTTAGGACTTACTTTTCATTCAATTTATTTATTTTAGTGTTTATATTTCTCAACTCATGTTTCCCACTTCATGAAGGCATGTGAAATGAGAACACACACTCCCTCATAGCGAAGGCTCTTGATTTTGCTTTCTCATGTGTGACATTATTTCCATTTGTAGTCCTACGTGAGCAGCAGAGAAGTCAGAGGCTTTCCAAGCCCAGTCTAGTTATAATTTTTCTTGTCCCTATTTGAGAACCTGGATAGTGCTTTACAGCTATAGAGGCAAGGCCTGGAGCGTATCTCCCTCAGCATTAAAAACCCTAACCTCTCACCTGGAAGGCCTATATTCTCTTCTGATATTCCCAGGTGGGCTCACCACTTACACTCTTTCGTGGCACCTGGGGATTTCTTTCAAGTTCAACAGTGCATTAAACTCGTATGTGTGTGGGATGCATGTTGGAGGTGTAGGTTAAGATAATGGGCAGACGGAGATTTTCCTGCATCAGCTCAGTCTACTACATTTTCTAAAAGTCTATTAAATATTTTTTTTAAAAAAAGGTTTCATTGAAATTTAACAATGTAGATATAGAAAGCTATGCTGATGGACCTTTAAAGTTTTGTTTCCAACTAATCTCATACTATACAGACAAATGATTTTCATTATATTGACAATTTCAGAGTTCATCAACATTATTATACTACTTCCATCATCAATGGTGTCCCCATTCCACCTGGTGTCTTTTCAGGAGACATAGCTACAGTTAGAGATCAGAATATATGGCTATGGATTTCCTCAATACTTGACCTTGGAATATCTATAGATAGTGTATCTTCAGATGTGAATCCGAGGCAATGGTTGATTTTGCCCTTAGAGTTCCATCCCATGAACTCTATCAACCAAACCACCAACCAATCAACAAAAATATTTACTGATTATTATATATACTGAATACTATTTTACCTGTAATTGAAAAATCTGATGAATTTTTCATGGTGAATACATCCTGCCTTTTTGCTCTTTTCTAGCCAAGACTAAGGAGGCAACCAAGGGCAGTGGCTCACCTAGAAGGAGCACTGTTGTTCTGCACAAGGAAGAGTAAGAAAACATGGCTCTCTTTCTTTTTTGTAAAGACTTTGAGACTATTCTAAGAATATGCTGGGAACATTTTTTTTTTAGTTATATTTATTTTTGCTACTTCGTTTTATTATCTGTGTCTTACTTTTCTCTAATTTATGTGCAGTTATGGGATGGTGGTATAAAAATACAAATAAAATGTTAGAGTGAGTTGTTAATCTTTCTGAAACACAGGAATTAATAAACATTTCTACTAAAAATCTGTATGATTTGTTGTTTGCAAAAAGACAAAACTCCTGCTTTGAGGCCTCCAACTTCTAACCCTTCTACTGAAGGTAAGAGAAATACCTAATTTTAGTGCTTTCCTTATTATTTAATAGAGAGTTCTAATAAGTTAATAAATTAATTATGTAAAATACTGGAAATGACATACATTTCTTTAACAGATTTCATAACATGTTCATAATTCCAGACTAGAAGTAACTTAGTTTATTTTTCCCTGGTGGCAAAAACAAAACTCTAAAGATTTAAAGCTATGAATTAGTACATCTAGAAATATTTGGTCAATTAACTAAGTTTGGCTTATGAAAGCTATAAATTGAGTACTTTTTAAAAAAACTGTTTTCAGTGTTCATTTAATATACTAATTGTAGTATCCTCTGATGGTAGTTTCTATTTCTGTGGGATCGGTGGTGATATCCCCTTTATCATTTTCTATTCTGTCTTTTCTTCCTTATTAGTTTGGCTAGCAGTCTATCTATATTGTTGGTCTGAAATTGAGGCAGCACATAATAGCCTGCCAAGCAAAAAAAGTCCAGGATCAGACGTGTTCACAGCCAAATTTTACCAGACGTACAAAGGGGAGCTGGTACCATTCCTTCTGAAATTATTTGAAACAAGACAAAAAGAGGGAATCCTCTCTAAGTCATTTTATGAGACCAACATCATCTTGATACAAAAATCTGGCAGAGACACAACTAAAAAAGAAAACTTCATGCCAATATCCATGATGAACATTGATGCAAAAATCCTCAATAAAATACCAGCAAACTGAATCCAATAGCACATCAAAAAAGCTTATCCATCACGATCAAGTCGGCTTCAACCCTGGGATGAAAGGCTGGTTCAACATATGCAAATCTGTAAACATAATCCAACGCATAAACAGAACCAAAGACGAAAACCACATGATTATCTCGGTAGATGCAGAGAAGGCCTTCAACAAAATTCAACAGCCCCTTATGCCAAAAACTCTCAGTAAACTAGGTATCGATGGAATGTATGTCAAAATAATAAGAGCTATTTATGAGAAACCCATAGCAAAAATCATACTAAATGGGCAAAAACTGGAAGCATTCCCTTTGAAAACTGCACAAGACAAGGATGCCCTCTCTCACCATTCCTAACAACATAGTATTCAAAGTTCTGGCCAGGGAAATCAGGCAAGAAAAAGAAGTAGAGGATAATCAATTAGGAAAAGAGGAAGTCAAATTTTCTTTATTTGCAGATAGCATGACCGTATGTTTAGAAGACCCCATTGTCTCAGCCCCCAATCTCCTTAAGCTGATAAGCAACTTCAGCAAAGTCTCAGGATACAAAATCAATGTGCAAAAATCACAAGCATTCCTATACACCAGTAATAGACAAACAGAGAGTCAAATCATGAGTAAACTCCTAGTCCCAATTGCTACAAAGGGAATAAAATGCCTAGGAATACAACAAGGGATGTGAAGGACCTCTTCGAGGAGAACTACAAACCACTGCTCAAGGAAATAAGAGAGGACACAAACAGATGGAAAACCATTCCATGATCATGGTTAGAAAGACTCAATATCATAAAAATGGCCTTACTGCCTAAAGTAATTTAATAGATTCAAAGCTAACCCCATCAACCTACCACTGACTTTCTTCACAGAATTGGAAAAAAAAAACATTTTAAACTTCGTATGGAACCAAAAAGGAGCCTGCATAGCCAAGACAATCCTAAGCAAATAATAATAATAATAATAATGATAAAGCTGGAGGCATCACACTAGCTGACTTCAAGCTATATTACAAGGCTACAGTAATCAAAACAGCATGGTACT